>JAQFZW010000474.1:0-58130 GCA_034687055.1 Heteromurus nitidus
ATTGCTTACACATTTTGATTTTGTGGACTTAAATCGTTTTGAAAGTGCACGCTTCAGCGTGCACGTCGGGCGGGTAAATAGTACGTATATAAAGCATTTTATCGGACGGTAAAGGTTTGTAATCTTGTATGCTCTGCCAAAGCCATACTGGCGTTCATCTAAAATAATTGAAAGTAGTATTCTATTCATTATACTTTCAATTCCGTCATCCCGACATCTTTTCAGTTCGATGCCATTCACTTTTTAAATTGAAATTGAGCAGAACAATTTAACACGATAGGTAGTAAAGGCGTATATTTTGAGTTCATACCTTGTGAATTTGAGAGCGAATTGGATATTATATTATTACCGTGTTGGTTGTACAGTACGTCATATGACATTTTATTAAAAAGAGTTATTTCTAGTCAAGCCCTGCCCATTGTAAAATTGTCTAAAGGAGCCAGAAGGGACCTTTATTGAATAAATATACGTACTTTAAAATTAAAAGTATAGTTTTTAACTTCTGAATAAAAACGACTTTCAGGAATTTTTGCTAAAACTGCAATTCCCATGATCCTTCCAAATTAATTTTTAGCTTGCCCTTGAGAAAGTTTTAGTACATTGACCGAGACGAGGAGAAAAATTGCGAACGTTTTAACGAAAATTCGACATAAATGTGAATGTAACGATGTTTCCTAAAGCTATTGAGTGTTCCTTCTACCTGCACAATGATGTACACTTATGATGACGCAAAACGAAGAGTCGTAATAATGAGAAACAATTGATTCTGGATAAAACACGTTATTATAATAACCCTGCTGAGCTTTAATTTTTATCCCCTTCTTCATTCAGCTCAGTGAGAAAAAATGATTTTCATTAAATTATTAAAACTCATGCGCGCTATAAAAAATTCTACATGTAACATATCCATTTATGACACAATGCCATATATATATATGGCATGTGTTGAGAAAGTTTTCTTCGAATTCCCCATGTTCACCCTTAACAAAAACTCTCAATTTTATGAATGAAATCGCACTTTGATTTGGACTAGGTTCTGGCTTCCCGATGCCATTATTGATCTGCAGTTTCATCCTAAAACCTCACAAAACCAATAAATGAAAGAAACTCATCCGTATTTTCAATGAAAAAAAAACTTCTCACTGAACGAGTTCTGAAAGCAATCGCACATTTAAATACTAAGACAAAACTATCATTGAGACATCCATATCTTTCGACATGGGAATCAAAATTTGCATTTCACCTTCACCTGCACCAAGACGTCATTTCCAGCAGAACTGATTTTCTTCCAGACCGCAAAAAAAAGACTACATGCTCCAAAGGAAGTAAGTAACTGTCATTGAATTTACGAAGCGTCAGAGTGAAGGATGCACTAGGATTAGAGAGATGGATGAATACAATCTCAATAGCTGTTTTCCAAAAAAAAATGAGAATGCTCACAGAAGAAAATTACTTCGCAATATTAATTTTCTGGGAGAGACGAGTGAAGGAAAAGAAATCCACCGCCAAATTGCATCGTTTTGTTCAGCGTTTCTTACTGATTTCTTAAGACGTTTGTTCGTGGAGAAGTTAATATGTTCACAGTTCCTTCTGTCTGCTGCCAACATCTCCACTGCGCACTGTGAGGATTTGCTTTGCATAATGGAAAAAATCCACATTACAAGTAAGTAGCACACAACTGTACGTGCAACAGCGCGACAATTTCTATGGGCAAGTTACCATATCCAATCCAGTGACGTTGAATGCGCCGTTAACTTCCTTCTTGCCGCCTGCGAAGTAAATGACATATTGCCTACTTGAAAGGGTATATCTATAAATAAGCATCTCTTGTAGGTAGTATGTCCCACATGTCCCGTGGCCCACAGAGGGATTTACCAAATGAAGTATTACGAATGTATGCTCACATGGGATTAAGAAAAGAAATAGCACTGATGAAGATCGATAAATGGAGCCAGGAGGGGGCCATGGGTGATCGACTTGGTTCTTATCGCATTGTCTTTTGCTTCTTAAACGTTTTCATTTGTTTGGTTTGTTTCATAGCATCACTTGTGCTTGAATACATATATTGCACACATCGGAGAACGCTCTCATTCTGAAGTGGATATTATATTGTAGAGTTGAGCATATGTCAGAATTTGCGAAAGGAATAGCGAAAACGTATAGAAGAGTACAACCAAAAAGCCTCTTCCTGTCTCCATTTTCCAATTGACGAGTCACGGAAATCGAATAAATTCTCCCTGATCCTCGCGAATCAACGGCATAAAGGCATAAAGCCATATAAATGAAATCCTCGAAGGTTCTTAAGAAATACTTAACCCCCTTGTCAATTTGAGGTTGGGTGCACAACAAAGTACTTACCCATTTCTACACATGACTGACGAAAGACTGTTGTTGTGCAATCACCGGTGATATATAAAATCCCAATATTGTAGTCATACATTTAGTGTGGGTGGCGGTGGACATGTTACTACGCTTTTTTATTAATGAGCTAAAAGCTTCCTGGGATTATCTAACATCAATATCTTCTCGTCTACAAACTAAAGGCTGTGCTGGTTGGTTACAAAACAGTGGGATAAAATAACCGAAATCCGGATGAAGATGTACCATTAAATGGTCGAGGGATTTCAGTTGTAAATAAGTATATGGCTTCATACATGTGTATGATGCAATAAAAAGTTTCACGTAGATAAACTTCTCAGTTCCGAGTATCCTACGCACAGAATTGCGTCTCATGCAATTATTATAACTCCTCCTACTACATCAGGTAAACATTTTATTTTGGACTATTTTTGGACTTAGTAATACGTAGTTATTAATAATGCAGTTGTCAAAAACACAGATATGCATATGGGCACAGTATGATTTACTCAGTTTCTCTTTCATAAATGTCTCATTACTACCATGTTTACATAAAAAGTTGGAAACTCTAAAATTTTGGGACAGACAAATGACTTTATGGGTTCAGAACGAAGCTATCATAGGAACTCGAGCCTCATCCTCAACTTCCAGTTCTTTACAAGGTACTAACTCAACCTGGAATAGGTCTGGATGTCGGTCCACCAACGACTCGTATAAACTCCTGATGCCCGACAAATTCGCCTTGGAATGTTTCACAGACATCTGAAGTCGCCGTAGACGGGGACACTGGAATCCAAGGATGAATAGTCCAGAGTTGCTTGCCTAAATGTCGAATAAATGAATTATAGCCGTATTTTAAATGATGACATGAAAGCAGGTAAGTGTTTATATGCATGAAGATTGAAGATCTAATTCCGTATTCTTTTCGTGGGAAAATTGTAGTTTTTCATAAATCTCTTTTCAATGTAAGATCACGTTCGTGAAACTTTTCGTAACGTGATGTGATAAAGAAAGTATATCGAAACAACGAATTTTATGTAAACTATCGAGGAATGGAGATCCGCATACAAACCTCGAGTGAAATATCCTAAATAGCAAAGTACAAGGTGATAATACTCACGTTCACAGGGCTTCCGTTAAGCTCCAAAGTAGTAAGCTCTCTCGAGTTGAATCCATACAGAAGTCCTACATTTGAGATGCTGAAACTCCCCTTCATTGCGAATGTGTGAAGATCTGCATAAACAAGTTGAGTAAAAGCGACACATTTTTATGTGGAACATTGCACAAATCATATCGTAATGAATTATTGTGTAACTGCTAAGCTAAAGTATCTGAAGCGTAAAAGTAAAAGAAAAGTCTTGAACGTATTTTTAGCTCAAAGGCAATTCATACTAAATCCTTAGCATTTTATACAAGCAAGCGTAAGTTTTTGCTTTCACTAACCTTCCATTGAAGTCAACGATTTCCCAACAAAGCGGATCTTATCCTTTGGGAACTGCTGGTCGTAGGAAGTGTCAATCTTCTCCGGCCAGTACATCTTGATTCTATCAATCCAACTCTTTTCCATGCCCGTGATTCCGAAATCTGTCACATCTTGAACGCTCCCCAGACGAAGGACTTGGAGAGACTTGAGATTCTGGATAATGGACTGTAAATGAGTGTCTCGGATTGGCGAGCAATGAACGACAAGTTGTGTCAGTTGCTTCATCGTCTGCTTGACGTGATGCCACTGAAACTCCTCCAGTGGAGCTCCGTACAAATCCAGTTCCCGCAAGTTGGGGAAGTCGACATCCGTACGGAAGGATTCATGCAGTGGCATATCCAGTTGAACGGCTAATTTCTCTAATTTACTTGGGAGAAGCCATGATCCATCCTCCCCACGAACAAAGTCAATGGCGAGCATTGGGAAGTCGAGGAGAGTCATGTTATTTGAGCTGTTCAGCGTTGTTCGGAGAAGCCCTGTCATGTGCTTGCAGGATCCATACGTGTCAATCTTCAGACAAGGCTGAGAGCTTCCTTGAGCGGTTGAACGAACAGCTAAAGTCGTCAGTTGGAAACTTTCACTTGCCAAAGTCTCAATTATTCGACTTTGAAGAAGGAAATTTTTCGTGGAGACCAACTCAAATCTGATGTTTTTCAAAGTTTTCACATTCTTCTTCAAAGCGGGGCAGAGTGCACTCGCCACACTTTCCTCCGCACCTTTCCGAACGGAAAACCCCGTCTTCTGCTTTCCCTCGTGGGCTTGGAGAATTTCCAAAGTTTGCAAATTACGCGTGGCTGGAAGGAAGAATCTGAGAACCTCAACGAGCTTGACGAGGTCCATATTAGAGAACTTCATCACTTTGATCCTCTCAATAACTTTGTTCGTCTTGTCCATGTTCACGCTGATTGTGGTTTTGAGAAAGTTGCAGTTGTGCACTTCGAGCGAGGACAACCGCTTACAGTTTTGTATCCACTGGACCAGTTGCTGCTTGTGGATATCAAAGTTCTCAAAAACCACCGTTGTCAGTGTGTTTGCCAAAGGCTCGTTGCGGGTGATGGCTGGAGTCACTCGGAGATTAGAATTGAGAAATCGCCCGTTGTAGGTGGTCGTTGAGAAATTTATGCCGGGCATGACAGAACACCGAATATTCTGCCAGCGAACTCGACTTGTCTCCAAAGTAGCCAGAGCTCCCAACGGTTTCTGTCGGACAACGAAGGTGGTCGATGTCAAATACTTTTTGCAGGTGATCACAGCACTGTTCCAATTCCTCGAGACTAGTCGACAGTTCATGAAATCAGCCAGGGACAAGTGGGCGAGAATTTTCACGCCAGGTAAACACTACGTCAATAATAAATAATAAATATGGCGTTTTAATGAACGACTTCACGACACGGGTGAATTTATTTAAAAAATCATACGGGTATATTCTTACATTCATATCCTTCAAATTGCAAGCGTAACGTTCCACAGTGTTTAGTCTCAAGCAACATGAATCCAATCGTGTCTTTTGTTCCAGCGACTGACAAAGGACGGTTCGGCCATTGACATAAGCACGATAGTCGCCCTCCCACTCCTTATTCCTCTCACTGGTCATCGTGTTCTCTCGAGATAAGCCTCGATAGATTTCCACCAATTGTTCCTGTGCATCAAGATCGTTAACCACTGTTTCATTTGCTGTCTCGCTGAAGTCATCATTGGCGATCTGCACCCTTTCCTGCTTTTGGAAAACATTAGAAGCCTTATCAGTAGAAGCAGGCCCCCTCACCATCTTTGACTGGAAAGTCCTTTTCCCTCGTATGCTTGGCAATTTGGACTTGTTACGAATTGCATTAGGTTTCGTAGTCAACCTCGTCTGTCTTTCCACCGATTTGACTTTCCCTGCTGAACTTGATACAGTTTTGAGATTTTCTCTGGATTTTTTCGTCTCCGATGAACTTGCGACTTTGTGAGCACTTTGCTCTGTGGCAGTGTTGTAATTCTCATCAGCTCCATCCACAGGTAATTTATTTCCAGCGTGGTCCACAAGTTCTACTTTCCTTTTTCGTCCAGATTCTTCCGGATCCAGAGGAGGATGCTGCTGCTGCTGATCTTCTTCACCTGGTGTCGCATTAGTCTTGAGTAAAGCCTCCCACAAAGAACCCTCGTGTTGTTCAGGGTATTTCCCGAGATGAGCCCAAATGTCACGACACTCTTCCATAAATGTGGTTAAATCCATGGGTATTACATTTATCTGTTCGAGCTCTTCCTTCATGGCAACCTCCTCCATCGGAAGAGTGGATTTCATTACAACATTTTCCAGCAGGAGTGGAGAGGTTCCCTTGGAAGAAAGAAGGTTGGTATTGACAGAACCAGGGTTAGTCACATTATTGTTGTTTTCAATGGAAGAAGTTGCATTTTCCTCCTCTCCAGCATTGTGTGATCTGAAATTTGATTTCTTCGAGTTATCCTTCTTGCTTCTCCATTTCTTCGTCGAGTTATTAGCAGCTACTTTATCTTTTAGCGTGGGATTTCTTCCCTTGTGCTCAATTGGGTCGGGCAAATCGAATGGAACCTGTAATTTAATTTTGCGATTGGCAAAGCACTCTGCGAACGTGGTGAAAGCATATGGAGATTTTGGATTCGGATTATTCCCATTTTGACTCGACCAAATTTCCCGTCTCTTTGTCCACTCCCGTTCCAGCACCCTCACATAATTACTCACGAATTCTGTAACCCTTTCATCCTTGGGTTTATTCTTGTCGAGACCCACCGTCACATCTTGTGGCATTTCATCAACATTTGTTTCCTTATCATCTTTGTTCTCCTCTTCCTGTGGTTGCTGTGGTCCTTCAACAACATTTTCTTCCGGTTCAGTGATGCTTTCCGTCAAAATTATAGGGGCTTCATATCCCACCGTCAACGTTTCTCCTTCGTTGATGCTACTTTTTGTTGCTGCCACTGTCTCTGGCTCAATGCATTTCCCACATGAATCAGAGAGCAAGGGTAAGTTTCCGACAAATTGCAGGTGAAAGGACTCGATTTCTTGTAGGGAGCAGTGTGATGATGGCTCTTCTCGGGGAGCAGTCTTTAGAGCACTCTTCCGTTCATGGGTAAGGGGGTACACATCAAAGTTACTACAGGGTTTTGGTGGAGATCCAATCCGGGTCTGGATGATATTGTGCTTTGACGGTGCGCTCCCAGTCGAGTGCAGAGATGATGCGTTGGATGGTACAGAATGCACCCGATTCGTTTTGTCATCACGCCTCAATCCGAACGACGACAGCATTTGAGATGACTTCTGGGGAACAGGATTTGATGTTGCCAGGCCAGAGGTTGACATTTTTGGAGATTGGAGAGGAGTGGAAGATTTTGCATCGGTGGGATGATGAGGGATGATGTCAGTACATGATGAAGTTTTCGGCGATTTTCCTCCAGTGGTGTCGTTCTCATTTTTTGACTTTTCAGCTTTCATCTTTCCTTCGGATGATGTTGTTGTTCCGAGAAAATCGTTAGCAGATGTAGGTCTTGCGGTTTGGCATTGATCACAGTCAGATGCCATTTGGGCTGGTGAGATTTCATTTGGTGATTGAGGATGAGAGACTGGTGAGTTTTCTAAATCTGTGTGGACTCTTGTATCCTCGTCGTATCCACTGCGGAAAGTAGAATAGAATGGTGAGGGTGGACTAGTAGAAGAGATTCGAGGAAAATAAGGTGTTGAGTCTAACCGCTTCAAGTTTGCGTCTTCCCGCAAGCAGCTAGCAAAACCTTCGTCCAGCATTTTTAGCATAGTCGAGTTTTGGGTAGGGATTGTCGTAGACTCGGATGGATTCAATGGATTTTCCATTCCCACCACTGAGGTCTGCGAGATTTCTTTCTTCTCTGTTTGTGCGTCATCATCAAGTGCAACCTTTATGTTCCCGTTTTTCCCATCCGTTGATGAGCTCGTGGAGGATGTCCGTGTAACTGGAGGAGATGAGTCCATGTTTTGTTGGAGAATGTGTAGCTTGGAATTTTAAAATCGGTTGTCAGTCAGTAAGCATATAAAAAGGCAAGTTCGAATGCGCATCTAATCCTAAAATGATTGCATAGTGGCAAAATAAAATCACGAAACTTATCTCGAGCAACAAATTGCAAGAAAACAGTATCAATATTCTTGCTATGATTACAAAAAATGTGGATCGGCATACCACTTGAAGTTCCCTTGGGTACTTTGAGACTCCATAATAAAATCATGTTACTATGCTATGGCCCCTTTAGTTCCAGTTTCCAGTGTTCCACTATGTGAATGTGTATGCCAACTCCAGAGCTGCGTGGAGATGCGATAGTTGGTTAGCTTCAGTCGGTTACATTTCCGGTAGCAAAAGTCTGTAGCGCTTCGATCATCCTGCAAGATATTCGACATCTACTGGGAGGAAATGTGATTTTTGTGCACGCTCCGAAATCTGCATGGGTCGTAGTTTCATAACTTTCCAATCGTCGGCCGTAGCTTCCATACTTTAGGAAGTGTGGTAACACGTACGGATTCGTATTTGTTGTTGAAATATCTACTGCCAGTGCTATACACGCATTGTTGCTGATTCGTCCAGGTAAGTACATGAAAGTCCAATATTTGCTATTTATGCATCGTCCCATTGAAGTTAGGATCCTTCTGCAAATCACGCTATTTTTAGTATGGCTATTCCATCTTTTCTGCTTACAATGAGTTTAGATCGTTGAACGTAGCATCGTAGTCAATCAATCAATCAAATTAAACTGTGTTTCAAAGTGTGCCTTATTTACAAACATGTCTACATAATTAATTATGCTAAGGAGACATTAGACTTAAATTGATAGATCAATGTAAGTTTAATGTTTATAATGATTCAACGCTTCTTTCAATCAAATTAATCTTGTCTAACAAGATAACATATATTTTACTGTGTTAATTTTGATTCATGAAGTGTGTACGCACATTGCAGATACGATATAGATTATTTATAAAGCTATTTTAATGACAATAGTCCTATAGATCTATAATGCTCCTGTATTATGGATTTATGGATATGAATATATACCTAAACATATAGGTTGGCGGTTACACTCAAGGCCGCTTGGGTACCTACATGTCTCTTCATGTATCACTGCTTGCTTTGTTGATCGAGTTCCTGTCATGTACCTCTACCATCAAAACGAACATGAATTACACATTATGTGAACTTTGTAAGGATTTATACGATATGGCTCCACCAAGTATATTAATTACTTATTGTCACTGCATGTATTTAGTTCCTATTGCATTCCCACTTGCAAGAAGTTAGAATGGATCAACCTCGATCTGACTTCCCCAGCGGACTGGTTGGAATATAAAAACTTTGTGAGAAGGTAGTACAAAAGTTGGTGGGGCATTTAACGAATCTCAAATCCCAGCGCAGCAGCTCTTCCAAATTATGCGTCATCCTTAAAATCTCCCCTCTTATTACACCGTTAATGCTCCAAGAACTTCTGTTCAGCCTTAAAACCTACATAATACTCTCGGATTGTGACATATAAGTCTCAGGGTATAGAAACTTCTCAACAGTTTGCAAAAGAGAGATGGAAACAAGCTCTACAAAAAGTTTTTTGTGCCTTGAGCACTGACAAGATTATGGATTTACGCTGTGGTGAGCAAAAGCATGTCTCGCAAAATGTTGGGGACTACACACGAAAATAAGCGAAAGCCTTTTCCATACATCCATAATGGCTCCTAATAACTCATAAATTGTGCACAGTAAAAGGTCTAAAAAGTAGTTTTTAGACCACGCTACATTTGCAGTTCATTTACATTACGCCGAGACCACATGCAATAACAATAATCATAGGATACTTGGACCAGATGCGGGTTATTATTCTCCAAATGGACCTCGTGTGCAGTTCTCCCTCTTCCACGAGGATATTTGTACTTGAAATAATATGCGAATTAAGGATTACTACATCTATGCACTAGTCCAAATCCAAATAGAAGTCACTGGATACTGAGTCTTCCTCTGAAAGATAATATAAAGAAATTAGTGCACATCCGTATGCTCATGATGGAACGACGATCCAATGTACGTACTCTGTTCCCCTACTGTTTCCCAGTATAATCGTTTACTATGCATATTGTGTATGTGAATATAGTTGTTCATCCAGTTCGCTTGCCAAACTACCACTGTGTCGCACATCATCCCAGTAAAACTGGAACCAGTACGGAAGGTCGACAACAACAAAGCAGCAACAGCCCAACAAACAGGAAAGCAGAGAGCAGCAACACACACACAAACGCCAAGGAAGAGGAAGCAGAAAGGGTTGCCTTTTAAATTACCACAGTTCTGAGCACTTTAACTTGATGCAAATTTTTCGTTTGAGCTCCGCACAAGTTCGTACGATGGCCTTCTATTGTTTTCAAAAGTATGTATATACGCTGCTCTGTCGTGAATACGAACGAATTATTTTGCAAGCTGCTGCCTCTGTGGATATGTGGATATTTTTGTGTGATGTGATCTGAGAACATCATTCTTCTATGTCGCTTTCAATATGCCCAACCCATAAGCTCACTCTGAGCATATATATTTATTCGTGTCACGCATATTTTTCCCATTTGCCTGGCTTCAAATATTCATCGCAAAGTCATCTTGCTTTATTCCATAATTAACGCTAAACATGATGCTAGATGATATATACTAGTACATCCATATCAATATCAATGACATTCTGACGATGGGGAGATACACCTCAGTCAGTCCTTCGTCATAAATACATGAAATTCCTTATCCAGAATTTGATCTTCCAACTCCCAGGACAATCGTAACCGCCTCACGTAATGTATGCATGCTTGAATGATGTAGTTGCAGAAAATTGAGAGTTGGATTCTTTTTGCGGTGACATGTGAGTGAGTGTGTGTGTGTGATAGATGTGTGCATTCTACGCATCCCTCGCATTCCACTTCTCACTGCTGCCACGACTCGAACAGAGTTTTCTGTTCTCTCTCCCCTTTTTTCCATACATTCCAGCTTTCATCGACGAGGTGCGGTGCTCGGAGTGAACTAGTTCTTTTTCTCCCGTGCTTTATACAAAGGGAACTCTGGAGAAGTGACAGAGAGTGAGGAAGAGGAGAAGAAGGGGAGCATATATAAGAAACAAAAGGGGAAAGGTCTATATAGACCAAGATTTTCTCAAGTTCTCACGCCAAAGCCAAGCCACACAACAACAGAGGGAGACGGGATACGTGTGCAACAGCCAACAAAATCGTGGTAAAATGAGTAGTAGCTTTCCGTGCTCTGTTTCCTTCTCTCTAATTCAAAGGCGTCATTCTCTTCCTCGTGTATACGAATACAAGTCAACTTCATATAGGAAGTTGTACAAGAGATCAGAGCAATAAAATCTAAACAAGAAATTGAGTTAAAGCAGAGAGAGAGTGAGAAAACTCTTTGAATTTATACTCAGAGGATGATGCTCCTACTTATTTGCTCGTGATAAGTAAGGAAATAGTGATTTTCTCCTGGAGAGTATAATAATGTGTGTATCAACGTATAAATTCATGGGGAGGATCGTATGTATATGTATATTCGTTCATTTGCACACTCGTCTTCCACACACTGCATTAAGATTGGAATAAAGATTCATGGGGAAAACAAGAGGGAAGAGGAGAAAGCTCGTGACAGAAGTGATAATAATAATGTGAAATAAAACTAACTTTTCCAAAGAGCCTGCGACTCACTTCACTTGGCTGTCTCGCATGGCAAGAGCAAATATTTCTATTTCTAACAGTAAATAGAATGGAACACTGGGATGCTTGTTCTCTCGTCTTGTTTTCTTCTTCTTCTCTCCACAGTCCACACTCTGTTTTCGGAATATGTGTTTTGTAACTAGTAGTATTGTATCTTGTAAAAAGAAAGCGAGAAGCATTGCAAGTGAAAAGGGGAGAAAAAGTTGACTAGTATAGCTCTCTGGTTGCAAGCTTTTTTTGCTTTTCCTATTTCATTTCATATACTCTTCTCGGAAATGGTGAAGCTGAAGCTGTTTCTGTAAGGGAGAGAAAGAGAGGAATGAGTGGCACTGGAAAAACTGGAAGTCTACTTCGCAATATACCTTTTATACGCTATGGTAGACAGAGCGTGGAAAGTGGCACGAGAGAAAGCGCTTCTTCTCTTATGATGATGTGCACTCCTCTTTCCAGTAGCGCGCTTCGAGCCAGCCTGCTAGATGATAATGGCGAAACGGTTTTTACGGAAAGTGAAAGTAAACGGGAAATGAGAGAAGAGATGGAGAGGTGCTAGAGTGTGCTATGTTGCTTTCTCTCTCTCTCTCTTCGCATACATACGTGCTGCTAGCAAGTCTGATATTTCGAGAGGAAAAATGTAAATGGTAGCGGTGGTAGACAGCAGAAGTGAGATCGTGCTCACACTCACATGCACACACTCTCTCTATTTATATTCTCTTCTCTTTTTTCAGAAATAGAGAGCCACCTGAAATGCACACGTTCATCCACGATGAAAGCACACTGAGCCATTTCTTTTTCCTGTGATCATCATTCACTACTTGGCTTTTTTCCGCACAAAAACTGATACATATTTTTCGTGTTGCTCTGCTCTCATCATTCCGACTTTTTTCGCTTAAGAATAAAGGAAGGAAACAGACATTGATATCGCTACTGAAACACAGAAAGCCAGTTTACCTTTCTCACTTATTCCCTTGTGCTTTTATTCTATTATTTCAGAAGAAGATACATAAGTCTCGTTGGTCTGGTTCTGGTTCTCGTGGAAGCTTAGGGAATAGATAAACGTTGTCGATTGTGGAACAATAGGAAGACGCTCCGTTCCCTATTCCAATGTAAACGGGTGGAAAGGGACGAAGAGCTGTGAGTAGTCTAGCAGACTTTTCGGCACGTACTTATCTTCAATCTGAGGAGTGCTTGCTGCTACTATTCGCTGAGAAAGCGAGAACACGTATAATGATCCACTAATACAGCAGTCAAAGGAGTTTTTCCTCAGTGCCAAATAATATTGCAATTGGGAATTTTGCGACGTAGCAGAAGAAGAAGAAGAGACAGAAGCGGACCTGTGACTCGTTGCCGTGAAGTGAACGGATGTGAGTGAGTGCCAAAGGGTTTCATATGCACACCTCACAAGTGTCAATCATAGTTCGAGACGAGAAGATTTCTTGTGACGTTCTTTCATCAAACTCATTTGTGTGTATATATAATATTTCTCAGCTCCATAATGAAATATTTAGGTTGAATCCAGCTGAAAATTGAAACTAGCTTGAACAATTTACAATTAGAGTATAAAATGTCATTTGAATACTGTGGGTGGAATAGAGGAATGTGTGACGACGAAAGTGGTGCTCAAGGTATGATGGAATCAACTCAATACTGCCAGATGTGTGGCAGCAATCAAGAAAACAATAGTGGCAGTAACAGTAAAATGGCTTTGTGCAAGCGTGGAAGAGAAGAGTGCTTTCTCATCAGGAAAACAATGACGGCAATCCCTCGGCTGAGCATTCTCGTATTGATATTGACGAGTTTATGTGTGGGATTCGTAAAAGGTTGGTTTGCGTATTACATATTTTATTATTATTATTTCACATCTGCATCGTAGTGGTCCTGGTCCCGGCTCGTTCTACTCGGTTCACTACCCACTCACATTCTAAATATCCGAATTCGGGTAATAATATCATCAGGGTCGGATGTTTTACTGGCTTCCAAACTGATAGTGAGTTAGTATAGGTTATGTGGTAGGTATGGCTTGAATGTAATGCAAGACTAACAATTCTCCGAATTCCCTTCGTCAATATAAACAAATCTGTCGTAGATTAGAACCGTGTGGGACCAGCAATTCTGCAGCCATTTTATTGATTCCTCCACGCATTAATCTTCCCGGATTAATTCATGCAGTCATTCGTGTTCATTCACTTTTATTGGATTCGTGGGGATTATAGGAAGTTCGTATTCGTAACTCTTTAAGCACATTATAATATTATGCGTTTTCATTCATTTGTAAAAGAGGAGAGAGGGGAAAGGGTAGAGTAGCCCCCATGCGCTTGTGATGCTCGTCGTTACATTGATGGATTTGTAGTAGACGAACGCTAAAAAAACACCGATGCTGATGATAATAAAAGTGACTTCAGAGCAGCCATCATGGCAAAAGCTTCTTTAATAAGCTTACACAAACTTAATCATTCAATACCAAAATTTTGTCATTTTGAAACATGTAAGATTCTGGGGAATTCTGAACGTAGAGATAATATAGGCGAATGGAGGTAATGATGATGACACCAACTCTGGTGTTATATCATATCTTATTCTGAAATTGCATCATATTTACTATATGTTTAGCTGTTGGTTATTGTCTTATGATAAATGATATTTTTTTTCTAAATTGAGAAAATAACCATGTTTTTATATAGGTCTTCAGTGTTACGAGTGCCTTTCCCTTGACTGTGACTCCGGCGCTGCATGTGACGCGATCAAGGACACAATGGTGGATATCTTCGTGCCGAAACGTCACTTTATCCACTTTGACCCGAGTGATATGTGTCCGGAGAACGAGCCCCCGGCCAACTCGGCGCGTTGGGCTAACCTCTCGCGGGAGTGCGAGCGCAGTGATTCCTTATGTTTAGTTTCGCCAATTGAGGTTCACACAGTTGTGGATGGGAAGAAAAATGGGAAGTCGCTGGAGAGGGAGTACACGCTCACCACATATGGCTATCTGCGTGGTTGTGCTAGTCGTCGTAAGTTGCTCGAGTTCCCTGAAACTATCAACGTCCGCGTGGAATTCATTGGGCGGAAAAACAACAGCAACAGTGACAATGGGAAAAGTTCAAGTTACACCGGCAGCCAGAAAAATGGAGGAGCAGCAGCAGCATCCGACCAGGGTTCATCTTTGAACAAGAAGAAAACAGAAATATTTTACAACATGACAAACAAAGACGAGTTCAACCTCACCAGAAAGACGTACAGGGATGGCTACACCTTGACAAAAATTTACTCGCTTGTGTTCTACATTGATCAAGGCACTCAAAATGCTACTAAATGCTATGAAGACAATTGTAATGATAAAGTCAAGTTCCCGTACAAGTCAAGGAGTGGAGCTGCGAGTCACGTAGTAAAGTTCCCCAGTGGTTATGCGTTTTACACGTCCCTTGTAGCTATTTCATCTGTATTCATGAGGAGGTAGAACATGACATTTGACGTCCGGTAATTGTGAATTGGTAAGCTTGTCAATGTGGCATACGCATTTTTAACTCGTTTTCGGATTACGAATGAAACTAGTTTAAATAATTAAAAAGAAGAGAATAGCATAATACTATGTATGGCATATTGCGTAGATGACATTTTCCAAGAATTTGTGTAGGTGTATGCATGAAGCTGTCTCAAGAAGTCAGTTAATACATTTCAAATTTCAACAATTGTCAATGATGTCAATGTCTTATGTTAACACGAGCTTTTTCTTCCAATTTTTAATGAATTCGTTGACTTCGATACTCTAATTTTATTGATCAGAGCGACATATTGTGTACATCGCTATTCCAAGGTTAGATATCTTATGATTCAATTTACAAGTGCAAGGTTTGTGAGGTATTTTCAAATTGGCTTTAAAGTGAATATATTTAAACAGATCTGAAATTAGAACGTAAAATAATTATTGTAATTGGTCAATGAAGAGCGTTACTAGACGTGGGATATTTTATATGGTGCAAGTGTACACGTGCACAAACCTGGATGCTGACATTCAACGCTGCATCTTCGTGAAGTGAAAAAGTGCAGTGCTCCGCAAAGGATGATATTGTGAAACCATTTTTATATGAACTCGATAATAAAAAATATCGGCAGGTAAAAATGTTAATGTGAGTAATGTGTGAGCGTTTTAATGTAATTTTAAAAGTGTAGTTTAATACTAAACTAGATCAGTAACACTAGAAGCAAGGTACTTATGATTTCTTACTTATCCGAAATATATTTAGCATAATAATTTGAAACAGATTGTAACAGCTATAAGCTAGCTTGTCGTATTCACGGGATATATTCTGCAATAAGGCTCGTCGATAATAAATTTAATATCTGAGACAATACAAATAACGTCTATAAAAATAAGTCACTTGAGTCCAACACACAATAATAAAAAAGCTACATCTAAAAACCTTGTATCTAAAACTGAAACTGCAAAAATGTAGTCGTCTTTCAAGCATTTATTGCTGTTCATGTTTCCCGAGGGGCGAACCACCTTGGGTGAAATCCAAATCCTTTCCTATACAAATACTTCTTCTCCTCTGGGTAGCATACAAAAAAGGCGCAGGACACACCTAAATCCTATTTCATCCTTCTTTTTTCTGTCGTGCCAAAAAATTTAATAACATTTTACGTCGATTTCGGTATTGTTCTTATGTACATACAAGTGAACGTGCATTTGTACACTCTCACATATGCACAACACGGCACCATTTTCAATATAATTTTTTATGTACTTTCTCTTCGCACACTCACTCTGCTCAGCAATTCGTTCATTTTACTCGCTGAAGCTCCCCAGTCCTCAGCCTAGAAAAACACCAACAAGTTGGCAGCCTTTCGCGGAGAGACTTTCACACGTCAAACGCTACAACTTGCTCCCAACACCAATACCACACAACACACAACCCTTGGCTCTGTTATGAGATCGTGTACACGTTCCACATCCACCAGGAGGAAGGAATGCTGTTGTGTTCTCTCTATCTTTGAACACAACTTTCACTTCCAGTCCAATCGACAACCGATCTGTAACGCTCATATGGCACAAAGCTGCTTTACATTTTTTGCATGCTGCTCTTCTAAAAGTGGAAGGGAGTGATGCAGCATAAAAAATGCGCACAGTTGCTTCAAGGTATTGATTTGATACGGTGACTATGAGATTCATAAATTCGACATTTTTGTTTGCCTTAAAAGTACGTCTGGTCGGATTAAAACACTCCACAGAGAATTGGCAAAGTTTGTCTTATATGCTTATGTACGTATATCGTATTTACCAATAAAATTTCAGTATCAGATTATTTGTCCCAAATGCGGACATTATTTTGTAGCAGTTCTTCCGGAAACAAATACTAGCGTTTCGTTTGAAATACTCGAATTATTCAATGCAACGCGATATACCTGGAATATGCTCGCAACCTGATACCAAATATATAAAAAAATTAACCGTAACCAAACGTATACAAACAAATAAATTGGCGATGGGCATGCATGTTTGTTTGGATTTCTCTTGTTTGTATACACCATCGTCGCTATTATTGGAGAACTGTATTTCACTGGAGATTCGAAATGACGAAATGAGAAATCTCGCGTATGTAGTACCTACCTTATATCTATATAGGATCAAAATAAGCAAAATTCCAATAAAAAATTGAACAATTGAAGGAGATTGTCAACAATTTGAATCGTGGAATTGGATGTTATTACCGTGAATCATGATGTTGGAAATAAAGCAAAAATCTGCCTGAACTATTCATGTTCCACTGCCTGACTTCTTTTTCAAGCCATTAGAAACCTTTCGTCAAAAAATCTCCTAAACCTTCTATACTTTTTTTATGCATTTATGCTCACAAACACGTAATTCATCTGTCGTTGGTCGTCGACGATGTGCTCCGGAAGAGTATATCGCTGACTAAATATATTGACTGAGCGCATGATCCAGCGAGTTTGCGTTTTCGTACATCATGATTAAAGTCTTCGCACTGTTGCTACAAGCTTCCAAGAAAATTTGGTGAAGCTGACGCAAATTAGGATATAAATAGAGTCTTGCTTTTTTACAACAAGTCTCATTAGTCTCATCTCAACACATCCATTGTCATTTTGTCCATGAGCATGACTCTTATTGTTATTTCGGGGGAATGGGAATATACTTGCAATGCCGCAGTATATGTATGTAATACACCGAGTACGGAACCGCAAAGTGTAATCATCTCCAAGCGAGCCGTATTTTACAATCTGGAATTTGTCACATCTACTTTTTCTTGACCTAATCTCATTCATCTTCATCCGTTTACGATTTGTTTCACCTTTGCCTTTAACAAAGACGAGATTTTTTCTGAGTCTACCTAAACTTTCCTTCCGAAGGCATTCTCCGCTGAACTAGAATCAAGACTTTAAGAAAGTGGCATTAGAGATTTTGTCCATGGATTCATGTTGGCTTACCCTGAGACGTGTATATTTACGCCCTGGAGAAACTGAAATGGGACATGATAGATGAAGATTCATCGGTGGTTGCCTCCTTTCAGATGTGGTAGATTTGATCATAGAAAATAAATATAATATAATGTCCATAACAGTGACCTCGTTATTTGTACTTTCGCATTGTCATGAACGGAAGCTTACTTTAAAGGCATATTCGGCCCAGTTGGACAAATAAAGGCTTTTCTTTGCTTTTGTAAAAGTAGTCAAGTTGGTTTGGTGTATTAATCTTAAGTTGAGTGACGAGTGACACTAGACAAAAAAGTGTGAATGTATGTATGGCAGTATATATCATTCACAAAAAAGTTTTTACATCTCTCTCCGTTTTTTCTCCGCTAGAAAAGTACAAGAACTCTTCAATATTTGCTGCTAAACAAAGTTTGTGTTAAAAAGCAGCTAACAGTTGTCGCTTATTTTTTAACGAACTTCAACATCCGGTATTCACATTTAGCTCGTCTCTACAACCGAATCTGGATGACGAATTTTATCACGTTAATTCGTACAAATTAAAACAACATCGCTTAAACTACTCTTGTTATTCGGGTAGAAATTTTTTTACTGAATAAATCTATCCCAAATTCATTTTAACAAAACGATGAGAATTTAACTTGAAAATTAGTCTGGGAAAATGTCGATTCCTCCAAGTCACAAAAATTTATTTCATATTAAACTTGATGGATAAAGGTGAAAAGGAATATGGGAAACAGTTTACAGATACAGACAACATAGATATTGTATTATTTCTGATTTGAGAAAGACGAACTCTGGTTCAGCCTTAATTTAAGAATGTATTTTTGTTTCTCAATTGGATCGAAGCAAAATTATACAAAAAACCGACATTAAAAACGTAATACGGTAAACTTATGGTCTCCTCAACTCTTCAATGTTCCCATCCAGTTGTAAGGCTTGTGAACAAGCTTCTACGTTATGAAGCATGAGGGTGAGATTATATCCGGAAAACAGGTGGTCATACACTGATTCCTTATATTGCAAATACAATCCCTGATCCATATTTTTCCTGTAAATATAAACATGAATAAAATTGAACATGATTAATTGAGTTGTGAAAAGTAAATACGCATTTTAGTGCTTCTAAGAGTTCACAGAAATTGTATACACAGACATACAGTTTCCTAAATGCGGTAGGAAGTATTTGAATACACAAAAGGGAATGTAATTTTCGACAAAATTTGTGGTGTGCATTATTGCGTATTTCATGTCTTTATGATTCTTCAACAAAGAAGAACATCCGAATTATTTCGTAATGATTCACAGGCATGCCCACATGATGTGTACGCTTACAAATAATTATTTATCAAAATATGGTTTGCCACTTATATTTCTTTCAGGATCAAGATATCATATCATGAACCAGACGTAGAGCTCGAACTGTGACCACAGTACCCCACAATACTCTTGGGAATCATCTAGTTTCTCCAGAAGATCTAGGAGAACATATTTAGAAAAACCCAACAACAAACATGAACACATACCACATCTTCGAATGAATACTTGCCTAACATTTACTTGATATTGTTTGTGTGTGCACCCCTGTTCTTTTGTGAAGGAAGAAAATGAGAAGTTCTTCTCGCGATCTACTTTTTACTTTCTCACTACTTTTGACAATAGAGGAGAAAAGAATAAATCCAATTTCCTCACAAGAAGATCAATCAACAACTTTTCACGGGGATGTGTGTTTGCATGGTCTCCTTTTCTCTTTCCTATTTACCAATGCATACATGCTTTCTCGTACGCCTTCTTTACAAGTGGTAGCATACAAATGAAGGAAATCCGTTTTTATCAGGAAAGGCGTGTGTGGTTGAGATTACTCACACATAAATGAGCAGTCGACTACTACAAGCATATATATTCACATGGATAAAAAATTGGGTTTCAAGGGAAGTTCGAAGTTTCCTATAAAATGGAGGAAAGGGGAAAACAACGGCGTATTTCATATATCAAACCAAGATAAATCAGAACTTCTTTCGTTGTCTGCGCGAGATGGAAATGAGCGCGCACAGTGACTGCTAGTCGTTTGTTGTAAGAAGGGAAAAAAGTTCTGTACATCTGGCATACATCAGAGCATATCAACATCAACCTCATCGTCATCAACATCAACTAATGATTATTTAGAGCACATCCCTGTGATTACATGCAAGCACTACGACGAGGCCGAAGAGAACGCACTTTGGATTGATGCACAAAAATGGAAAGAAAGGGGGACGGGAATTGTGTGGTGAAAAGGAAACAGGGAGAGACATCGATTTCTCTTCATCCTTTCTCCCCTTTCTCGCTCTCTCCTATAACTTGACCTACTTTTCAAGAAGATCTCTACTCTATGTGCATTTTTCCTAATGTCAGCAGATTATGGGACTGTGTTATATTCTAGCTGTGTTGTCAGTTATATAGTGAAAGTCTTGTCTTCTGTTGTGGATGTATGAGCCCTTGCGTACGGAATAATTCCCTAGAGAACCTGGTCCGATAAGGTATAAGCTCACAGCCCACATTTCTCCTCGATGAAAAAATATGACATAGCGTGCAATCGTACTGATTGGGTTAAGTACGTACATACTAGACTCGCAAATCTCTATTGAAATCATTACATCATCGGCCTATACAAAATACCATTTCCCCCTTTCCCTGTCTCCCTACCTTCTTGACGTGATTGTGTTTGAAGGAGCAAACTTAATATGCATCGAGAGCATAGGTATTCAAGTCTCAATCGTTCCATCAGACAAATACCGTCAAGAATCCGTAGAAGAGGATCTTGACTTTATTATTTCCATTCCCTGCACTTGTACGTATTATGCACAATTGGTAGAAAATGACATTTTTGACGGAGAAATTGTATTGATGCGATACTAACATTGTATCGTATCGAAATGACTTGACTTGACAAAAATAAGCGTTCGCCTAAGCTGTTACTCTACATTTCCCAATGGCACCAGCCTTAACTTACAGACGTCGTCGAAGGAAAGAGGCAAGGCTGGCAAGGCATACAAGAATTTCATTTATGAAGAAAGCGAGTCGCTTTCACAAAATACTCCCCTGCCGAGTCGTAGTATTGTTCCATTTCATAACTTATTGAAAAATGCTCAGGTTAGGTAGAAAGTGGATAATGGCCCTTCTGTCCTTACGCCCTTCGCAATTTTGGAGGAGAAAGCAGGAGCCCCTGTGTCATGTAAAGAACAACTACAGATTGGCCAAATTGCTGTTCGAATAAAACCATTTTTGAATTTTTCAGAAATAATGGTGCAGTGCCATAAATACTGCCTTCCACTCAAGTGAGTATATAGTACTTTGTAAGTGAACGCTACTAAAGCGGATGCAAGGAAATATAAATTTTTCGAAGTCACATAAGTACATTAAAGCAAGACACTTACATTTAGAGTAGAAATAGCTGAGGGTGAGCTTTTATATGGTGGATGATGTGCGCGTGTAGGAAACGTTATTAAAGCGTAAAAAGATGGCTGTCTCTCGTGAGACAACTTCTCCTCCCATACAAAAATACATATTCTTTCTTGAAAGCAAAAGCAACTAGGATGTAAGTAAGTGAGTTAATATCTAAACTAGAAAAGCTAACTTCGTAAAAGAAAAGTGCTTCCATATTGTAGTAGGCGTATAGCCTTGCATGTATGAATGCTTTTTGTAACAAAAATCATTTTCCACTAGTACGAAGCTTTGATTTTTTAGATCACCATCTTTCAACAAAGCTAACAAGCTCGGCTTTGGCTACAGTAAGGAAAGGGGAGGACATGGAAAGCAAGAGAAAAATGACAAGCAGTCTGAAAACTGGATGATTTTGGATTCAGGAAAGCATTCCAGCAATCCAATGGTTGGCTGAGTATTACTAGTACCCATCTGAGCAACGTGCAATCTCGGTTTCATTTTCAGCTTTTTATGTACACAAAAAGAGCGTCTTTATATGAGCTGACGAGTATATTTTTAGTTACTTACCAAAATGTTGCCACAGGTCTGAGGAACAACTTTTGAAAGCCAGTGGAGAACTTGGCAAAGATCAGGAGCTCCGCGTTGAAATTATTGTTTGTGATGCAGGACGCGTACACGACAGAGTGGATGTGCCATAAGAGCTCTACAACTGGATCTTCATGTTGACTCAACATTTCCTCAAGAGTCGTCGCGTATTTCTTCAACGGTCTTAGAAATTTAAGCTGAGACTCGGATTCGGTACTGTGTCCATCAGTATATGTACTGCTTTCGTAATATTCCACCTGTGAATATAGTCAGAGAAATATTGTTACAGTCAAATTACAGGTTTGATTTGGATATTGATCTATGGCTGATTGGGCAAATCATATTATTATGGAGCACTCTCTGTCTGAACTATCAAGACACTTATTGCACTTGTAATTGTAACAACGCCAAAAAATTGTGCAGTTTAAGTGTTATTATTGTTGAACATTATGAGAATTGAATTATGACGACTCGACAATAGTCTCGAAAATGCTCAAGCATACATTCTACTCTTATCATCTAATGCTTCTTCACCCATTAATCATAAGATTATTATGTGAGAAACAGGTCACCCAGCACAGCAGCGAATCCTATCTAGACACTCTTAGAAAAGTCTTACAAACTAACGACCTAATACATAATACATACATATATACTTGTGTTGATAACTCTTTCGATATTTCTCCAGTTTAAGACCAGAGAGGAGGGCCGGCGGGCTGGCCGAGAGAAAGTTAAAGTAATACTTTGAGAAATTTGAGATGACCAATGTTACTTTAAGTGCTCTTTGTAGTTCACTTTTAGCTTGTATTGATTTCGGAATAAAAAAGCCTTTATACACTCAAGCATCTTTGTAAGTAAGTACACTTGGTGGACGGATTTATTCTGCTCTTTCCTTTATGGTCTATATATATGGAACAAAGGAGGAACCTAACTAACAAGATACATGTGAGAAAAGAGAATCATGATCATAGTAGACATACACATATATTTCAACATTGTGCACGTAAATGTACATTGCAGAATATGATTCATGTACAACATGGAGTTTTCCGTCATAAACTTGTTAAGGCTGCACAAAATATTCTCACAGATCGCAATCAATATGATCTTCAGAGTGAGAGAGAGAAAATAGAAGAGAAAGGAAACTCCATTGAAATGACAGAGAGGATCAAGAAGAAATAAATGGTTTTGCGGTTCATAGATGATGGATGACGCATCAGTAAATCTGGAAAGCAGTGGTGGAAGGAACAAGAATGGCTGAGCAGTTTACTTGAAGCGATATAAATTTTCTCAAAGAAAGAATGCTGTTTCCGTAAAGGAGAAAAGTTGTGAAAAGAATGAAACTTCTTTTTTGGAAATACCCTTCTCAACTCAACCTTCCCTGCATACATATTCCTTTTTAAATCTTTAAAAATAAAGAAAAAATATAATGTTCGTACCACATTGGGCTCATCCAGTCCGCCAATCAACTTGATCGGTTGTGAGTTAACCATTCCACCCAAGCAGTTACTGAGCATTTCCTCAACTTGGTACCAAAGCGGAAGATGAGACAGGAGAATCCTCGAATATTTTCTCTGGTTTACTTGAGCATCATCATCATCCCTACTTTCCGATGAGTTCGAGCCTGACGACTTTGTCTTTTGAAGCTGAGCTTCTCCTAATAATGGGGATGAGGCATCCTTTCGTCTCGTCCCAAGTTTAATGAAGCTACTACTTGTGTCACTGTCATTTTTTGTTATCTTCTCAATTTTAGTACGTTTTCGAAGTCGACCTGATTCAACTTTCCCGAAGAAGAAGAGAGAAAGTTTCCTCAACAGCAACAAGAAATCGGGTGGAAGCCAGCGTTGTGTACACTTCTTCACCGAGATATCCAACATTAAGTCTAGAGTATGTTTCCTCCAATCCTTCACTCCGCTTTCTTTTCGACTACTGTCATCCTTTTCCTCATGCACCACCGTTTCCATTTTCTTCTCCCTTTCATGGGAAAATGTAGGATTATTCCGCAAATATTCTGTTTTCTCCAATTCCAGATCGAACTCAATTCTTTGCTTAAGGAGATCGAGTAGATCTGAAAACGATTTTTGGCGTTTTATATTGATTTGGATCATCTCTTCGTTGAGGGTTTGTTCATTGGTGATGTCAATATGATCAACAGATTCAGCCGGTGAAACTCTTGGCTCACTGGGAATTCCGTTAACAAATCCTCTGCTGCCGTCGGTAGTGAAGGCTTCATTTAAGCAGAACTCAGGCTTGTAATTGTTCTTTAAGAAATACAAAAATAAATTCCGTTTCAAATAACTGATCATTGTTAAGCCAATTTACGGTTGGAGAAAGAAGTAATGATAAATTTTGTTTCTGAAATGATATCTTTTAGCGAAGCTCGTCTACATAATAAATTAACTTATATTAACGTAAATTAAATATTATTAAATTAATTCTAAATTCTACTACCTACCAATTCCTCCAACTTGAAGGCAAGTCCATATGGAAAGCATTTTGTCAAGTTGATTTGGCCCTGAGGTTGCATAAACTTAGGTAAAGAATTGCACCACTCAGGTTCACATTCTTCAGGGGCTCCACCATCCCAAAAAAGTCCATTGGGGGCGGAAATTGAAGATGTGTCTTCGAGAATGCAAATGAATAGACTTCCCCAGTCTGGCCTATCGTGAACATTTATGAGAGGCGATTTAACTTGATTTACCGTCCTGCTGCCCTTCTCTACTTCATCCAAAGAATGAATACATTTTGGCATACATTTCTTGATTGAAATTCACAAATTCTCTCATTTATTTTTATCGTTACGTCATTCGTACATATCGACTCACCATTCAAATTCATTTCTTCGTCAGACCCGTAGCGAATCACGTAATCATTGTTGGTCTGTTCAAGATCCAGCTCTGTATGAAATTCTGACTTGAATATGGAATTGTCAAAGTCAGGAAATGCAAAGAACATTTTCTCCGATGTTTCCTGCCCACCGCCCCCTTTCTGACCTGTTTCACCTTTGTAAAAGCCAGGTAGATGAGATATTTGTCCACAGACTCGGAAAATTTTCTTCATTTGATAAATGTCATTAGCTTCAGTTGATGAACGACATTCATTTTGCGAAGAAGAATATTCCACATTCTCCTTCGGAACGGGTGTGAAACAGTGATAATAACTTTGACTGTGAGGGAAAGCACATAAAGTTATAAAAAAACGTTAAAGACAACCCAAGGAAGGGGTTTTAATGAATAATACATATGTTCGTGCAATCCACACCAATGCGACTAGAGGAATTTCTTTATTGAGAAGCAACTACTGCTCTAGAATCATGCATACAGTGGATTCCTCGAGGAAAAGTGAGACGGGAAAATATAGTGTCGAACATTCCGATTCGTATACATACCCGAACTTTGGTTCGCCTGGTTTCTTGAAACCCATCAACCAAGATGTCGAGCCAGCAATAATGGCAGACTTGAAAAAAATTCCACGTTTATCTTCACCTCCGCTGCTACTGCTACTACTGCTATGGTATATCAGCTCGTCTTTATACAAAATGAAATGGAGGAAAATATATATAGCACAATTTCGTATCCAAAAGTTTAGCCATTATTCTCGCTCTGAAGACAGTTAGGAATTTGATATTAGATTATGTTTGCCATAGGCTCGAATGTTTTAACAATCTATTATTACTCTTACTATATCTGCCAAATTGATTCATTTGACCTTGGAAGAGCGGCTTCGTGAAAAATGAAATCTCCTCTGGATTCCATTGAGGATGAACAGCAAATCTTTGTATAGAAGCGATGTTCTACTTGATTGAGAAAAAAATATATGTAATTTACTCCATTTGAGGCATACAAGTTTGTGTAAACAAATACATACAAAGTATATAGCATGCATAAAACAGTTAGACTCAATAAATTCCACAATTTTTTACACTTTTCGTTAGATCAAAACAATGATATCCTGTGGCAAACCAAACCGATCCAGTCCCGGAAACGTCCTCATTGAAACGACGATCCGAGTATAAAAGCCATCTATATAAATTAATTTTTCCAAAATTGACATGACCAAACCAGTAAGTAAGACAAGGTCACAAGAAAACCAGTGACCTTGCTTGCGGTTAGTGCAATGGCAGATGAGAACCATAAATCATAAAACGACACAAATGTCACATATTATAACTTACAGAGAATTGAGACACAAGAGTTTTGCCTGTGAAAAATGTACTTTGAGTAAAAACTCCGTCAAATCTTCCACAACTTCCAGGTCATTGAAGGAACCGTTCCGTCCTGATCCATCCAAGTTTTCGTAAAGTGCCACGTACGGGCGTTCATCCAAGGACACATACTCGTGAACACGTTGAATGTAACAGTCCCTCTCTGGGTCATATTCAAAGGGGAATCGCGCAAAGGTTATGCTAATTATTTGAAGAATTATTTGTAAGTTTATGAAAATTCGACAAAGGAATAACTTTGCTGCCATTTAAATTTTTAAAAACTAAACAGATATGTGTTAAATTAAACCAGATTCGTATTTGCAGTCATATTGAATTGGAACGAGCTGAAATAGTTTGTGTGCAAGTAAGGTATAACTACAGCAAGGTCATTCGTTATCTCTTGAAATACTTGGAAATTCTGCGGAATAATATTCTTCTGTTCCAGGAATGTGCTTGTGCACGAAGTAATGTAAGCTATTAGCTTGATATAGACAATTTAATAATCGATGCAATTCCCATAAACTTTTTTGTTAGCCATGCATATTTTTATGTGCACATGGGCATTCGAACTGCTGCTGGTGAAAGTAAAGTAATTTAGGGAAACGTGTGTTAGTACGCTTGAAGGAACCCCAGTTTCATGCCATTACTTCAAGAACCATAATGTGATGTAAAAGTGGGGGCGCCGGGCGTTCGATCAATGATCCGTAGCTAAAAGAGCTTGTCGATGCACCAGCACCAGTGATAGACAGACAAGAAACGATTCACCGAGCTGTGCCAGCCAAATTGAAAAAGCCGGGTAGTAAGTGAATACGAGAAAAATTATTGATAATAAAAGTGTTCAGATTCGGGAAGAGATTCGGGCTCGTCTGATCTTCCTTTCACCTTTTGTATTAAGAATTATGAAGTATGTTTTCCTATTTGAAGATGGATCCTATCTAGTCAGTCTAGTCGATGCACGCATATCCTTAACTACTTACAGCAATTGAAAGAATTTTATTTAGGTTTGAATATTTTACTGCTACTTATCACCAAATTTACACCGTGGATCTCGGAGATTTTTTAATTTGATTTTTTATCCCATTAAAGTTCATCCCATCACAAAAAAGTGTTAACTTCTGCATACGAACTACCACATTTTTACAGTTATCCAATCCAAATGAAAGTTGAAAAAATACCTCATTTCGCTCATGGTTCATATGTACACAAGCTGTTGAGGAGTTTACTTCCTTGTAAAAGTTAAGTATTTGCTTACATACAGATGTTGCGCGTTTAGTGGCAATGAGCATAAGGTGATGCATGGCTTGATTTATGAGGAATTCATTGAGTTTTATTCCTCCAAAAGCCAATAATGTGGTAATTAAGCTGCTTAAATTAAGAGGAAGAATTGCAAGCGTTATGGCCTCTGGTAGTCCGATATAACCTGTTAAGTAACAGTCAAGTGAAGTCAAATTGCACGAGCCGTGAGTGAGTCCGTTTTGCTCATAAGTACATGAAGTGGCACAGGTTGTTATCGTAGTCTCTGAGTCTGCAGAAGTTCATAATCACATCATTTTTGTGTGTCTTCTTCACAAACGCAAGCTCGCAAATCTTTGGATTCTCCTGCTGCTGCTGACCTTGAAAGTGAACTTACTTGCTCTTGAGTTTTCCTCGAAGAGCTTCAGCATAGACCTTAGAACTGACGGCTAAGAAATTAATGTACTCTGCCACGGACCAAGTTGGCTATGAACATGTGTAAATTCTTTCCGAACAAGAGATTCATCTTCTCTTGGCCAGTGCTAGAAATGCAAGTTTTGTGTGTGTCCATGTCCATCATGGTCCATCACGAAAACATGATTTTGCGCTACATCTTCTTCTCACTACTGTTGCTACCAATAAGAATCTTTCAGTAGGATATGTTTTTGTGCGTGCATTTTCGATAACAGATCATTATACTTACGAGTATACTTATATGAAGCGGTTGAGAGCTATTATTATATCACAGTTTGACTCATTATGTTTTCATCTCACATCATCTCTCCATCCTCAGATTCTCTTTTGCAAAAAAAAAGTTGCTGGCGAATCTTCTTCATTTTTTCTGCATACTTTCAAAATAACACATATCAAAATGCCAAAATCGTAAAGAAGACACTAAGCATACCTATTGAGGATGAAGATGAGCTACCATACGTAATCATAAATTCAAAGAAACTCAATTGCGACTCCCACTGTGCATGCATACCTACTTTCTGTAGTTGGTATTCGAGATAATAATGATGATGGTGTTTTTTCCTTGTCCAGTCCAGTGCTAGTCATATATTTGCTATAACGTAATGTACGTCAAACTAAGAATAGCAGATTTTTTATGTTTGTTGTCCAGTGCAGATGAAATGAAGAATGCACGCAGTTATATATATTGGCATCAGAGTGGAGATCACAATTTCCCATCAAAAATGAACATATATGTTTTCAGCAGGCGAGCAACATGTTTCGCACTTCTTTCCAATATGGTTTCCTTAAGTCTTTACTTGGATATTTAATAAAGGATAATAACATGATTGAGAATGATGACGATTTTCCATCAAAGAAGTTGCGATAAAGAAATGACTTACCTTGTATCTCTAGTTGATGTTATACGTGATGTTTTGTTTTCCTATATAGATTTTATGTTTATATATCATGAGTCAAGTTTTGTTTGCAATTATTTTTTGCAACTTTTCGTCTACCATGAATTTCACTTACGATTAGATGAAACTTAATCAACAGTTGTTTTCACTCTCAAATCGTCAGAGATTTTTTTCTTCTAGTTCTTCGGAAAACTATTGTTGAGCAGATATACGCGTAATATAAAGTTGAATATGAAACTCACTCGAGTGTGATATCAGTGAGCGTAATCTTTTCGGTCTCTGGAGGAATGGCTCACGCTTCGTGCTTCACGTCTTTCTTTCAAGACTGACAGGGAAGTTTGCATCTATAGTGCAAGTATGCAATTTCGCTAAAAATGAAACAGTGCAAAATAGGATTTATAAATGCAGTTTGAATCTCCACATCACTTCATGCTGAATGAATTTCAGTGGAGAATTTTTACAGTATTAAATAATTCGCCAGTATTATTGTATTGTGCAGTTTGATAGGAGCATCCTTTCCAGGAATACAGTTTTCATATATACACACTCGCCTTAAAAGTTTCCTTTTGTCTTGCGGTTAAACATAATTGTACCTTGACCTGGTTTTACGTGTTAACAGTTTACCGTGTACACATCACATCCCACAGCATTATGTAAACTATATTGTAACGACCTACACGAGGATATATTACGGAGTGAGTATTACATGTGTGCGTTAAGCTAACAAAAGATATCGTTTCTCCCGTGAATCATGCAAATGGACACAATTTTGATCTTCAAAGACGATTGTTTGCGTTTGTTTTTCTAGTTCTGTTGGAACAACCTCTTAAACATCAAATGTGTGAGTATGCGTCGTCATTTTGGATATCGCACATGTTCGTTTTGTCGTCCACTTTTTGTTTCAGAGTTTCAGTCCAGCATGAAATGGTTTAGAGAGAACAAAGTGCATTTCATCAGTGACAACGAGTGAGTTCGTCGATTCGAAGTTAAGAAATTTGGCTGACGTGAGAAGAGTAGTGTGTGAGTGTAACTTGTAATCGTGTGTAAAACTCAAGCCGAAAGAACGGTTTGAAGTAGCATTTAGTGAATGATTTTTTGTGGTACCGGCTACGCATTAGAAAACTTCGGATAAAACATGAGTTTCTACCAACATTTGGAGGCTTGTATGGCGAGATGGCAAGAAATTCGCTTCTGGGTTAAAGTTGTTTTAATGTCGCTAGTTGCCATTTCTGCACTTCCCCATGCAGAGTCAGTTATCGACGGTAAAATGAAGGACCGAGGAATTTACGTCATTCAAAGTGTGGCGGCTCCGCGCTATGTATGTTGCAAACATGAACTTTTACGTTACGCATTTCTAAAGTAGACTTCGGATTTTAATAGCTTATTTTTTATTTCACATATTATGAAAATTAGGTATTGAGCGTTGCTGATGACTCGATAGAGAAGACGAGGATCGAGGGGATGTTCCTAAATCAAGGGATTTCCTCAAAATGGCGAAATGAAGAAGAGCAAAAATGGACTGTCAAGTTGTTCGGTAAAGGAACTTAATTTATTGAAAGTTTAATTTGCTTTGTCAATTCAATTATTTGTTCCCTAAACTAATCAAATTATTTCTATTGTTTGCACTTAGGTAAAAATTACTATTTCCTAAACTCGGTTGAGAGGAAGCTGAACAATGTCACGTACAAAATTTACATGGAAGACTTTCCAATACCAAACATTTGGGAACTGCATGGTGTTAACGATAACAAGCACTGGATGATCAAAATGCTTCGTGGGAAGTGCCTTCGTTTCTCTGGGTAAATATGCATACAATTGCATGCATCAATTTTTCATTGATAAATATAATGTCAAATCTTTTATTTATGTTCATAATTTACTAATAATAATTATATCAAAACTGTATTTTAGATTGGAAAGTGCTGTTCAACAAGAAAAGTGTGATAAGAAGAATGAGTTTCAGCTGTGGAATTTTCATCTTTTAAACCAATAATCGTACGACTTTACTATACCCACTATGTTATGTTCATTAAGACTTCAAAGAATATATCTATCAATGTCATATCACGGACTTACAACAAGTCATTGACTTGTGCACATTAATGCATTTATATATAGCAGGTTTCGTATTTATTCTCAAAAGTGTGTTGACTGTAATTGTATTATCTCATAATGATCCTCTTTGATTCCCATTGTACCACTTTAGGTTAGCTTGTATGTATGTACATACATACGTACATAGGTTAGCTTAGAATAGCTTAGTATACATATGATAAATGAGCGATGAGTAGTATTTGTATACGATAATTAACATATTGTAAGATATTATAGATTTGTCCATGAACTACTTAGTTGTATTGAAAATTCTCCAAACTTCCTGGTTAATTTACCACAACCACATATGCTATTCAGATAAGAAATAAACCCTGAACTTTCAATTTTGACCCACAAGTAAAAATTTCTCAAGGACTTCTGGTAATTGAGAACGGATTGTTCCAGATATGAAATCAACGACCCTTGCAAGACATGAATTCAGAGCTCCATAGACGACATATTCATACCAAAAATGGAAATTGCACAAGGCAAGTCCCGGAGGTTACCTACCAGTTCGTGATCAACGAATTCAAAAAAAAACATATTACATCAATATGTATCATCATCATCATGTCATAGAGAAATTAGAAATTCAAGCATTCTTGATGAATTCAGAGAGCCAATGATGCTGATATTGAGAAATCGTTTGCGTGCAGTGTACATCCGTACCTCTCATGTTTTACAAATTAAAAATGCCAACAATATGAAAAGCTATCCTGTGCCATTTTGTATTTAATATTTTTTTAATAATTCATTATGTAGCGTGGTAGCATATTATTGTAATCTACAAAATACGGACGGCATACGCAGATTAACGGTATTATATCACATCGCTGCAACCTGTATGTTAAAGAGTTGCAGGTGAAGGCTTGCATTTATACATTCGTATATACAGATACCTAAAATTGAGGACACAGGGTGAATACAAGTACAGCATATATCAGAACAGCATGCTCACCAAGTGTCTCAGAGACACTGTCTGTGTTTTATCTTATGTGTTGCAGTCGTTCGTGTGTACAACACATTTCTGTGGTTTTGACACACGAAAGTCGAAAGTGTGTGTGTAAAATCTAAAATATTCAGCTGAATTTAAATGAACTTTTAAAAGCTTCCAGAGAAATAAACCAACTCGAAATTGAAAGCTTAACCATCAATCCAACTACCACTGTACATCTTCTAAAAAATGGAGAATATTAAAATTAGAAACATTGTCATTTTCAAGCCGAAGGGCGCAGGTAAAAAATAAATGTCAACATGTTACAATTAGAGCAAGTATCTCGAGCGATTCCCCACATTTTCAAATATTATTTGTGCACTACAAATGTTGTAATAAAAATAAATTACAGATTTCTGCCACAGTTTGGCGTACAAGGAGTTGGGAGTACAACATTTGGACGAAAATGTCTTCCTAAACTTTGAATACAAGGGGAATCGAATTGCCTCGTTTGATTCCGAACAACAACCTTCCCTGTCAGTGGAAACTGAAACAATTGTAAGACTTATGTGTGCAAAATGTACAGACGACCAAATTATATGTACAAGAAATTTTTGTATTTCATTATTTTTTATGTAACTTCAACCATTTAAATAGACTGGGACTACGACCCTGTCACTTCAAGATAACAAACCCGTCGTGGTCATTCAAGGCCGAATCAATCTCCTTAATTTTACGTTTTTGAGGAACCTAGTGCCTTACTCAACAGTTCCGGTAACCTCTGGCTATGCAGAGGGAATGCGGATATGTTTTCAACCTGCCGTCTTATCGAAACATCCTGTTTATCGCTACAACGTGAGTGCTACTTACAACTTACCAAGTTGGAAATTGCATACTTTAAAAAAACCTCGTTTCATCCAATAAAAATTTCAGTTTTCAGTAGATAGTTGCGTTAAAATGCAAAATTTTCTGAGCAGATTGTGGACGAGCAGAGAGGCGTAATTCTTGGAATTTTATTGATACCAGCAAGTGGCAAAGAAATGACTTTGGCGTTTGAGGATGTTGCAACTGAGACGCAGAAACGGATTATGATCGGTGTTTCCGCATTCATTGTATGATATTGATAATATAATTAGAGAAATCAAATAGAGTGCAAAATCATGTGCACACGGATTTGCACAAGTCGAGTGTGTGATTTCACATTGTTTTTATAATTCTGTTTTATTTAGATTGCTGATTCATTCCGCATTAAGCAAATGGCGGAATATTCCGTAGCTGGAATTTTCTTTGCTTTCTTTGCGATCTTCCTGATTTATTTGTATTTCTTGGACCCGAAGTGAAAAATTTGGAAGTTATGAAATTGGATCTGACGAGGAGGATGGCATATCAAGTGAATTTAGGAGGGTGTTGCTTTTTATAAGAAAACTGCGCATTCTTTGGCAGCATCATACCGTACGTACCGTGATTAATGCGCGTTGTAAGCACATATTTATACGTTTAAAAAAATTAGTGTATAAGTTATATTATATAATTTTGGTGCAATATAAAATTTGTCAACATTTGCAGAAAGTTTAACATGTGTCAAATTGAAGAAGTAACAGGATTAAGTATATGTATGGCAGTGGTGCTTTAGATAATTGAATTCCATATAACTTACTATTGTAAACATGTTACTAATTATGAGTTCATTTTTACTTGAAAAATTATGATCCGGTTGGCATCAGCTTATTTTGGACACGAGTATTAAGCATTAACAAATATCGATATAGCTAACATTTTTCATACGATTTTATACATTTATCTACTTTAAATATAGTCCGGTGGCTCCACTGACTTATTGGGTATATATACCATTTACAGGGACCTATATCAATAAACTTATTGTGCCTCAGCACTTTTGTTATATGACAGAAAACGCTTCGAAATTAAGAACATTGACTTTCGTCGCAGTGTTTGAGTACGGATCATTTGTGTAATGTAGCCTTTTGTGAGTTGTGTTGTGCTGCATGAAGTGTTTTTCCCAAACTTGGCACTTACTTAATCACAAATCCAGTAACAGGAAATGCAGTCATCGGCTTCCTCTCCAGAGTCCATAATATTCAAGATAAACTCAATATGAGATGTTTTGGTACTTTTTGAGTGTGACTGGTTTTGAAATAATTTACTGTGATCATGTTCAATATGACTAACAAGATTCAATATCAATTTATTCCCCTTAAAGTAGTTATTCCATGAAGAATTCAATGACTCAAATCTGCAATAAAGGATCGGGATGTAGTAACGGTGAACGACAAATTGAGATGATATATAAGAGAAGAGGCACAAGTTAGTCAAGAGCTTATTACAATCTTTCAGTGTTGATATATGAACCTTGTGCATCATCTCCCAATTTCCAAAAAAAGGTTCCGAATAATTGTATAGGAACTATGTTCACCTCATTTGACGACATTGCTCCTCTCAAAACTTCGGAGAGATGTAACTCAACCCGGAAATATAATGTTTCCTCCCCGACTTCAAAAGCCAGTCAGTACACAACCTACTTGACATGGATTATAATTCTTTTGATATTCTGTCTGCTGGCAACTACGGGAATTTCCGTTGTTCTATGGCACGAACTCAACATGTTCAGGGAGGAATTTTACGCATCTTCTGGCTTCGTAATCTCAGATTCCCCGAACATGACAACTTTGGAAGTAAGTACTCCCTCAAATATGGAAATATGGAGTGTGGACGAGGAGAGACTTGACAATATTGAGAAATCATTCAAGAAACTGGAGTACATGGTACAGGATCTCCATCGTAAGATTTCATTTCATTGAACCCATTTCAGGTTTATAAGCGATCAACAATGACCTTACAGGGGAAACTCATTGGTGTTCGTGTTGTTTGTTATAGAAGTTAGTCCAAGTCCAACGGAGTGCACATGCACAGCGATTCCTGGAGTGAAGGGGGAACAAGGTGTACCTGGGCTACCTGTTAGCACAATAATTTTAATAAAGCATCCTAAACTTTGATTGAATATGATAATTATGACGGTATTCCCTATTTTGTTAATATTAATACGATAATTTAAAAACAGGGATTCTATGGACCGAAGGGAGACAGTGGCCGCCCAGGATTTCCGGTATAGTGGAGTACATTTTATTTTGAATGCTGAAAACCACCAAGTTTGGTTTTAATTCAAAATAATTATTTGTATCAAAGTATCTTGAATCTTGACATTGTAGGGGCAAGATGGAAAGCCTGGAATAACAATGATTGGGGCACCGGTAGGTTGACAAGTGCGTTAGCTGGACATTTCAAATGTTAATTGAATTAACAAGGGGATATTTGTATATCGTGAATTTGTAGGGAGCGAAAGGTGAGCCAGGACCTATGGGTCCACCAGGCTTTAATGGACTGCCCGGGATAAAAGGTGATAACGGACTTCCAGGACATTTTGGTGTAGCTGGTATGCCCGGTTTGCCGGGTCTAAAAGGAGAACCGGGTGACGCTGCATTGAGAAAAGGCTGGAGGAGCATGGTGAGCTCCTAATCATTTTAGGAAATTTTATACTATGGTGTCCTATGTAACGTTGATCACAATGATTTTTTGACGTGATTCCGAATTTTGCTTAGATTGGATAAAAATCAGAGATAGCTGCACATCGATTGATACAGATTTCTGTCTCAAGCAGACGACGAGAGGACCATAAGGAATACGAAGGGAATACTTTCCAAACATGGGAATCTAAACCTCTGTAAATTCATTTTTACCAGGATATTTGAAGTGTGCGGTTCTTGTAATAACCATCTATTTGCAATAAATGTACAATTATCTACATGTGGAGTACATGCAATGAACTAAGGAGAACTAAAACAGTTCATCATTACCAAAAGAGACACTCGTAAATATAATATGTACAAAAAATAGTATTTCAGCGCACTTATTATTATCAACTTTGATTAGCTTGATTCTTGGAAACCATTCCATGGTTAGCATATGTGCATTGGTAGAACCAACCCCAAATGACAATGACAGGAAACCACACCACATGCATATCACATAAGAAATACTTTTAATACTGCAAAATCAATCGAGTGTTGGTGTGGGCAGGTTTACATGTTTGCAAAAAGTGTCTTTCGATTTCAAAAAGAATGCATATATATATATCAGTTAGTCAGAGGTTTCACATTACTTGAACCCTTCCCTATAAGTAGTTTTATTAATTACATGGAAAAAATTGGCAGCCCTGGTCCATTAAATAAAATAATGGATGCTTTGTCACCACCACTTGCGTATTAAATCAAACTTATTGATCTAGAACTAGAAGCTTGGAGTCTTACTTCTTAATCGTCCTATTGGATTGACTTGTGGCATCCTGTCCGTTTGACCTGCAAGAAAAAAAATCAGGTTTGCGCGATGGTCAATTGATGGGATGAATGATTTATTCTACTCGATATGCGACAGGATGTGTTCATTTGATAGAAAAGATGTGGTTTATTGACTAATTCATATTTGCACAAAAAACGAAATTATGACAACTTTCATAGGGCAGTAGTCGTTTGTGCATCAAACATCGAATAATTAAATTACGAAGCCGTGACATGTTTATAATTGTTTCGGCACACATTGTAAAATGAAGGTTTTACTGCATTTCACAACTGTAGCAGTTTTGCTATTATTACATAGCAAAAGATTCGCTGCAGCAGAAGATTATGGATACGAGTTTGACGAAGACGACGAGTAAGCTTGTTGGATCATAATCAAAATGGCATTTTTGATATATGAAATGAGAGAACGTAAATGGTACGTGTACTTTCTAGAGACAACCGGGATGTGCGATACGCTAGTAAGGGCCCTCCCAGCTCCAGTGGAAATAGAAACTCGGAGCCTTACGAGAAGCCACAAGAATGTTCTTGCAGATCCGAAATTAATGAGTTAAATCGGAAAATCAGAAGACTAGAATCGGTAGGTCTTCTTTTAAGAGCATCCGTAAAGTGCATGCATTTCCGACGTTCGATTTTTAGGAATTTTTAACCCCCATGATTTCACCTCTGCTACGCAGGATATTAGAGAATTGAAAAACAACAAAGGGCGTGTTTCAGTCGGACCACCGGTATGTTGAAAGTGTCAATAATTCCAATGATTAAAATAATTATGCCGCACGGAGTTTAAAATGAATAGGCTTACTATTAGGGACCCCCTGGTAAAGATGGAAAACCCGGCGGGTCTGGCTTGCCGGGTCAGAGAGGATCTCCGGGGTCACCAGGCAAAAACGGATTTCCTGGTTAGTCAAATATGGTCACTGTATTATGACAGGCCATACATGCGCACGACTTTTGATTGATTTTAACGAATAATTTTTACAGGCGAGAAAGGACCACAAGGTCCACCCGGACCCCCCGGAAAGGATGGCGGATATCAGGGCGGTAATTATGAACGAAGTACACCTCCACCAGCAAAGGGTGGATATTCTGGATATGGAAGCAAAACTCCAGGAAGGATTTCCAGAGAAGACTATGAATATATTGAGGAGAATGGTGCTTCCCCATAAAGAACCAAGGAAAGATTTCTTGCTTATATTCTTTAACAAAATATGATTGAATATTGATTATTTAGTATTGATTATCAATTATCTTGAAAAGTTTGTACAATTATTGGATTATATTTAAAATTTCCAAGCACTTATATACATATATGCACTCGCATGTATGCACATTTGCGTTGACATTTGCACAACCACAATTTAGTTATTGTCATCCAATAGTCATTTATTGGGGGAAAGTAAAACACTAAAATCTGACATTCTTTAAATTAATTGGCGTGCCTACAAATTTTCCATGAAATCTAAGAAAAAAGTAGGACAGCGGACAAAGTGCAGGTTTGCATCCCGTTCTCGTAAACAATTAGTTTAAAAACAAGATTCACCATCCGTTTTCATCGTGATCATTGCTCATTCATATATATCTTCCATCTGGCACGAAAGATCGATGAGGAAAATCTTAAGATTGACTGCTGTGATCTGATGGTAGGCAGTACGCAGCATATCTACATTGTAATAATTTGTAATAAACAAAGTATTCAACTGCTTTCCAAAAGGAAATATTTTGTTTACAAAAATTATGAAATCATACTATGTTACTTTTGTATTTATGCTGCTGTTATTGTCCTGCACATATATATGATCAGTTTGTGTACTGAGGAGTGGGTCGTTTTTCGATTATACAGTAATTGTGCCGCTAAAACAACATTTTGGACCAGGATGCAAATAAGGTATTTTTTAGTTCTAATAAGCCCTCTCGCATTTTAATAACTCAAATACTGCAAATCGCTGACGTAAATGCGTAAAGTGAGCTTGACCGTACACAATAACATCAATGTTGTTTACATGTTTTTCAAAGAACTTTGATGCAGATTATAAATGTAATGTGTGTCATTGTGTCATTCGTTGACTTCTTGCTCTTTTGAGATCAAATTCACGAAGCACGTGTGCGCGACGCGAAGATTACTGCCGTTTAAGGCTGTCAGCTCTGCTCTGCACACTGGCCTGGCATTTTTGCAAGCAATGCAAACATAAGAAATTTTGTTTTTTCTGACAGTCCAAATAGGCGTACTTATAAGTATATCTATGCTACCGGCATGAACTTTGGCTTATTGTTTATTTACTATTTACACGTTGGAATAACCGAATAACAGAAACCACACCTCATGTTATAACTGCCCACACGATACAACGTACCAAAATGGACACACACTAACGTACATGTGACACGAGACTGATCGAAGCGAAAACGTTATGAAGTGCCAAGTGACCGAACAATCCAATAAAGTTGTTGTAAATATTTTGCATGCTGTAACTTTCATCGTGATCACGTAATGAATCTCTGCTCTAAAGTAGAATTTTACAAGAAGTAACGACATCAAGCCTGGTCCACACGAGGCAGAATTGACTACATTTGGGATAAAATGTTTCCGCTTTACTACTGCGTCTTATTTATGATGTTGATGTTTGTTAGCCAAGAGCCAAGTAACTTAGGAAGGAAGATACGCAGGCATTATAGGTATGCACACAATCTTACTTCTTGGTTTGATACATATATTTAACTGCAGTGTACACGAATAAAGTTTGTAAGAATTTTCGATGGAGAGTTTAAAAAGGTCATACCAAATTTTCATGTGCAAGCTTCCACTTCATGTGTGATGGAATTTTTTAAGATGAAATCATCTTGGGGGCTGGACGATTGTTTTTCACAAGAACGTGTTGGAATGAGGAATCTGAACTTTCATTTTCATTCATGTTTACCCCACACAGTTCAGTTACCTACCTAAGGAATGGACACGCACACGACGTTCTCGTTCATCTGCTGCACAGAACAAGCAGCGAGGCATTTATGGAGCATAATATTTCAATGAATGAAAATACCCCATAACTTGCGAATTGCGTGAGAGATTATCTCATTTGTCACTGACCACGTTAACTTTTCCAACCGAACACGCTAATCGCTAATACACTTTAACTTCCACTGATACAACACACTCACTATACATCAATGTACATATGCACTTCCCGAATTATTAGATTAATGGTTCCACGGATCACGCTAAAAACCATAATTCAAAACGGTTCACAAAACATCAGCACACCTGATTCGGTTTGCTCACCACCACCAATCGATAAATTCAGTACACATATATTACGGCAACGGAGATAATTGAGATTCCACAATTCTTGGATCTTGTTGAGCTAAAAGTCCGGGGAAACTTGCCACTTGTTGGATCACAAAGTACAAACAGAGAAGTGTGTGTCGGTGAAGAAAATTAACGCTTTATATACAACTTTGGTACTCCTAAAATGCAAATATCCGAAGTCCAAAATGTAGCACCGTTGTGACAACGTCAACGTTAAAACATGAAATAGCGTGTAACCCCCCGATTGAGCGCAGGTCATGATGAATACATTACTGAGTTGCAAAAGGCGACGTTGCAAATGGTAAAAGACATAATACACTCTGCTTGGTATTCTTGTGGGTCAGTGTCCATTTCAAAAACATCTCCTCTTTCCAGTTGCCAATGCGTTGCCCCCAATAACCCGAGCATCTTCTCAACTTGAAGATGCACTTGCGTTACAGGAAGAAGGTGTATTCCATTTTACCATTGCGGCATTGTGTGCGCCCACCTTTACCATTATGGCTGAAATTGAGGATCCAATAGGTTTACTAAACCACTTCTCAACAAGCTCGTAAAACAGTGCCAAACAACAATGACTTAACATCGCTCGATTTGACTGAAGAAGCTTACGTGCATAACATACATGATCGTTTTAATTTCATCTGACACTAACTGATTCTTGAGCACGTTACATTTTTTTACATTTTCTTCCAAATTTGAAACGGACAGCATTTTCCATAGGCGAAAATCCAAAATTTTACGTACACATATTTTCTAATACAACAAAGCTCAACATTTGCACAAAGAAGAAATACTCTAAATCGAAATATTGAAGCCCTCAAACTCATAATTACAAAATAAGCATAACTTTGTTAAAAGCAGACTCTAACTATATGTAAATATCACATTTAATAATTGAATGATAACAATAATCAGAAAAGTTTTCCTCCAATTTCATGCTACGCATTAAGGAATGGGTGACAGGTGACGTGATTGTGACTTTCTGACATGTCCAAGTCAACAGTCAATCGCATTTGAAATTATGTGGACGTAATGGAGCAAGAAGAAAACAATGTTCTAAAAGGCACAAGTCAACGGCTACAAGAATAGAACCTCCCTCACACGCGCAGATCTATAAATATCTAATGTCTAAAGTTTAAAAAGAGCTCGAATATTCTTAAATTAATCAATCGATTTCACGAACATCGAGCAACAACCCCGCTCCCAATCCTTGTACACACATCAGTATACGGATAATTGTTTACGTAAGAATAAGAGATTGTTACATTTTCTTGCGATTGTAATTGTTGTTGTGTTTAAAAGCTTTTAAGGCGCCATATAAGTCGTTGACGAATTCATCAACAACAATTTTCAACGGTCACAAAATCCCCTGGCACTCTGTACCAAGAAAACAAAGGAGAAAAAAGTGTTATTTTCGAGATTTGATCAGGCTCTCATTGCATGCTCTCCATGTGCAAAACAACAATCCAATTACAATGCAATTCCCAACTTGTAAAAGTAAAATCAAGCATTTTTTTATCAAAGCTAACTACATATACTTTTAATGCTGATCATAAATGTGGTAAACACGAACTGTAGTTGTCTAAATTCATTGAATCTGAACATATTTAGTAGATTATATGTAAACGATATTTGAGTACGATTGTAACAAAAAAGAGAAGTGTTAGGTACTTTATTACAAAAAATCAATATTATTCAACAAAATCTTTGAACATCATTTGATTTTTTTGCCTTAATCATGATTTTACCAGTCTATGTTATTCTGGAGCAAATATACATAAGCGGAAGGAGTTATATAGTAGCACGATGATTCTTTGCTGTTAAATAAGGTAGGTAAATATAGCATTGTACTAAGGATCTAGATATAACAGGAAAATGTCCTCCGTTATACTTACATTTAGCAAATAGAACCTGTATTAAAAACTATACTAAACAGTTTATTTTATTATTACTGATTTGTCTTTGTTACTATAAGCGTACTATATGCTTGGCGCATGGCTCTTCCTGGAAAAGACATTTCCAGCCTTTCCACATTCATATCCATTTATATATATGGGTAAACCTAATATACTTTGCATTGGTTGTCGGCTTTCCAAGTTCCGAGGTATCACTCCAATATGGTTGGCCTATAGCTATTATGTCTATGATGTTCCATTGACTACATACATATTTATGGGATATAGGTCTCCATATACTCCAAATGAGTCAAGTCGAGCTCGGCTCGAGCATAACCTGAAACTTATAACATCGTGTGTGAAGAATAGGTACATTGGCATATATATATTTCATTCAAAGTTACGAAGAGGAAAAAAGCCGATATACTGGAGCACACCGTCGTGTCCTCTTTGACACATCTTTCTCTCTCACTTTTTTAAAGGAATATTCCACACGATAGTATGCAAAGGTTTGTGCAGTTTTGTTGTTATTCTTCTTGAGCCTGTCATCCTACAAGAAAGTATAACTGAACGGGCATTTATTATACTGAATTGGTTTAAATATTACAAATATAATAATTGTTGTTGTTGCTCGTTTGTTTCAAAGTTCACATTTATTTGAATCACTGTTTTTTGTTGATTTGGGCGATCATATTTCACATACATTAATATTATATAGCGCATAACTTTCATCAGTACATATATATATGTATATATTCTGTTATCAGATTTAATACATGTGCCAGCTTTCAGTCTGAACTAAAGTGGTGTCTACTATTCAGGGAGCTCCACTTGGTATAAATACCTCTGACAGGAACCACTGGAAATCAGATTTCACTTTGTGATCAAGTCGTTTATATCAACACCCTTTCATTCAGACCTTCAAGTAAATATTCTTCCCAGAAACCCTTTATTTCCAGAAGTAACGATTGTGAAAAAGCTAACTGCGATTTTGTTAAAAACTTCCAAAAGCTATACATTTTTGCTCCTTTCGCCAAAACCAACATTTTAAACGTCAATATGCCGGTTCAAGTTAAAGTGAACAGTTCCAAGGTCAGCTATGGCGAGGATGTCATCCGTGCCAAGTACAACTACGAGTCTGCAACTGTTGAAGAGTCTCCAAATGGCAACATCACGGTATGTCATAAGAAATTTAGTTTCTTAAAAACATTCTCTCCTCAAAAGTTTTCATAGAACAGTTTATATAAGTAGCACATGTATCAGAAATTCATATTTCTATAAAACAGCCAGACATAAATTTATTATATTGTGGATGGAACATCCTATGCAGCCACATTTTAAGCACGTAGACATATTTTATTAGGAGACATGTGATGAGTCACTCATTGTCAGTTGTAATATTTCATTGTTCTTTCATTTCACAATCTTATCGGGTAGGCGTAGGCACACATCACATCGTACGAGTACAAAAACCACGTTATTACTTTCGCCATAAAAACGAGGATGCGTTTATGCACAAAAATTGAATGCATGCAATATAAAGAGCTCATTGTTTTCTGCATTATTTAGCTAAATCTCTGAGCAAAGTTGCTCCTGGTCCGCTGGTGTGAGCTCTAGCTGTGGTGTGCATTCACATTCACTCGCACCAGGGATTTCTCTTTCCAGACAGTTCAATACATAGTATCAATTGCTTACTTAGCAAACACATCAGAATAAACTTGAAATTTGGATCAATGCCATGCCATATGCCATTGCACTTTTTTCTGTGCGTACGCTCCGCTCAATCAAGGGATTAGGCAGTATAAATGAATCTGGTGAGCTTGAATTGACACACGAGCACAAGTCTGTAAACTGGGCAAAGGTTAAAGATATGACAAGATTCATTTATTAATATAAAGTCAAGGGAAGATATATGTACACACACAGTGAGTTCATTCATGTATGTCTTCATTTCGCATTTCATACGCTAAATAAAAATTTAGTGCTTGTGTCAACAATTATTAGTCACACGACACATAATCTACGTGGGGTTCGGATATCGGATGAGTAAAAATTTATCTACTATAATGTGCATACGTATATTAACGTAACAAAGCATTTCATATTGGCTCAAACTTTGACCGGACCAGCTGATGACTACTTGACTACCAAAGAATCATCCGATGTGAAAAGAAACATATCTCCTTCGTCAGAAAATGTACTTTTCATATCCTGGTTGGGATTGGGAATTTGATATCTAGAATGAAATGAATGCATATAGTAATGATTTCAGTGCGGACCTTTATATGATTGCGCATGAATGACCTTCATTTGACGCTTCTCCATTCTTTTCTTTCCAGATCAATCCATACACGGTTGAAATGGACGTCACGACCAAGGCAAAAATTCCCCGGACAGGCTTGATGATGGTTGGCTGGGGAGGCAATAACGGAACCACGTATACTGGCATGTGTCTGGCAAACAAGCACAGCCTTACATGGCGCTCAAAGCGTGGTGAACATCATGCGGACTTCCTCGGCTCGGTTGGTATGATCGGAACATTTCCCGTAGGACTCAACAGTGCTGGCGAGGAAGTGTTCGCACCAGTTCGGAAAATGGTGGGTTTCACATGTCTTGCATGATGATGAAGAGTATACAATACATAGATCCACATTTTACAATGCATAAGCACACGTAACCTGAAACTGGAACAAAGTATGTTGCATACTAACTCGCGTCTGTTTTTGCATTTGATTTTTGCATATATGCAGTTGCCATTGATTGATCCCACCAAGATGGAAATTGATGGTTGGGATATTTCAAAAATGAACCTCTACGATGGCATGAAGCGTGCAGCCGTGTTTGATTACGAACTTCAAGAGAAGCTCCGAGGGCACATGGAGCACTTGAAGCCAAGGAAGGCCGTATTTTTCCAGGACTTCGTAGCCGCCAATCAAGCTGAACGTGCTGACAATGTGCTGACAGGTTCTAAATGGGAGCAAATGGAGACGCTCCGTGATGACATTCGTGATTTCAAGAAGCAAAAGAATCTTGACAAGGTTATCATCCTGTGGGTCGGGAATACAGAAAGATTTTCAGAAATCGCTGGAGGGCTAAACGATACCTGGGCTAACTTGGAAAGGGCAATGAAAGCGAGTGCGCACGAAATTTCGCCTTCAACTCTGTACGCTGCTGCAGCTATTCTCGAGGACGTAAGTATAACTTGAGTTATGATAAAATTGAGTTTGATAAAAATAGCCGATGAATTTGTAAACTCTAACTTTTTAAACTTTTAGTGTGCTTACATCAACGGCTCACCCCAAAACACATTCGTACCTGGGATCCTCGAGCTGGCTGACCAGAAGAAGGTCATGATTGCTGGGGATGACTTAAAGACAGGCCAAACGAAGCTCAAGTCTGTCCTCATGGACTATCTTGTTGGGGCTGGTCTCAAGCCAGAAAGCATCGTGAGCTACAACCATCTTGGCAACAATGACGGACGAAACCTCTCCGCCCCTCATACCTTCCGCTCCAAGGAAATCTCCAAACGTGGCGTTGTTGATGACATGGTGGCTTCCAATAAGGAGCTCTTCGCCTCGGGCGTGGGTGAAAAGAAGCCTGATCACTTGGTTGTCATCAAGTATGTTCCTTATGTTGGTGATAGCAAACGAGCAATGGACGAGTACACCTCAGCAATCGCAATGGGTGGCTTGAATACATTAGTCATCCATAACACTTGTGAAGATTCCCTCTTGGCAGCTCCCATCATGCTCGACTTGGTTCTCTTCCTGGAGCTATTCCAACGAATGGAAATCCGAATGAATGACAGCAAACTTGACTTTGAAATGGGACAATTGCTCGGGTATTGGTTGAAGGCTCCGTTGCACACAATGACGAACTCTTTGTTCAGGCAAAGAGCGTGCATCGAGAATTTGATGAGGGCTGCTCTCAGTCTCCCCGCAAATAACCACTTGTTCCTCATCAACAAACCTGCTGAAGAAAAGACTTTTGGGACAACGAATGGAATTTCAACAAACGGAGTTCACAAGGCTGTCACGGATCCAAGCGTAATTAAAAATGGCAACAACATTCTGAACAACATTGCCCTTGTTCAAAATCAGAAACTTGCGGATTCCCCTTTGCGCATTCCACAAATGAATGGTATTCATGTTACCAACTAAATTGGGCATACTGATTTTGGGATCACACTTTATAGTCAAAACCGATTCATTTTTTCAACACCGAATTCTTTTTATATTTTCAACATTAAGTTTCTGATTTCTCGTTTGGATTTAAGATTTTCGTTTGTAGGGAAAACTCTCTCAAATTTAGTTTCGTGGTCATTTGATGATTTCAAATCAAAGATTCTGGAAACTGATTGTCCTTAACTTAGAGCTTAGCTATGTACCGTAATATAGGGTAATGTTACATTATGGACGGAGGTCTTCTTTCAGATTTGCCAATTGTTAGAAATAATAACTACGTATGTATGTGCATGAAACGAAGCTATTGACATTGCAATAGCTGCAGTAAGATATTAGCTCATACTTGCAAGCACAAAGTTTTTAGTAAGATATACACTTGTGTACGTTTCATGAGACATTTGTAAATAACAATGAACAACCTTAATATGGAATTATATATTGCTGGTTTTGATTTTGACTCCAGTACAAAATTGTATTTATTTATGGATGCGAGGTGTACAATCATAAATAAATAAAGTTTAAAAACCAACAATCGTTTATTCGCCTGCCCTTTTCAATTTTTCCATTCTTCTACGGTGGTGAAGGTGGCGCATTTGCCATCATCTTGGTCAAAATAAGTTGCATCTCTGGTAAACTCACTTTACCATCTTTGTCTTGGTCAAGCATACTCAAAAATAGTCCCAACTCAATTTTCTGTCCAGAATTTGCTTCAATGCCTTTCACAATCTTCTCCAACTCGTCCTGGAACATTAAATTAATCCCACATCAAAATCAATTTCGAATCATTTCGATATGAAAATCAGAAATATTTGTATTTACACAATGCTTACTTCTGACAAAAATCCATCGCCATCATCATCAAAGCTTGTAAACGCTTCGTTCATTCTTTTCTCATGAGCCGATTTCAGTTCCTCCAGTATACCTTTCAACTCGTCGGGACTCAATACCCCATCCTCATTAGTGTCTAACTTTTCAAATCCTTCCGATATTTCATCTTCGGACGGATCGTATACTTTAGTATTCAGTTTGGATTTCATGAGGTCTTCAAACTCGGTCTAAACATAAAATCCAACAATAAAAAATTATTTATACACCTGTTTTAATAAATACTATTGATCTTAAATTTAAATTTTATTATATAAAAACCAATCAACCTCTGACAGAACTCCGTCCGAGTTTGTATCTGCTTCTTTAAAAACCTCCGCGACTGCGTCATCTGCAGTTTTGCGTGGTGCCGGTATCGTACTTTGAAATTCTAAGTAAGTCAATGCCTCATCCTGATCTTTGTCAATAACTGCAAAAAGGGCGTCAATTTGTTCTGGAGGAAAATCTGTTTCTATTCCCCGTTTTTCTTGGGAGCGTTTCATGCCTACTCCAAACTCGTCCTGAAATTTTGAAGACAACTCCATTTGGTAACTCAACAGAAACGTATATACCTAAACCCATAATGATTTTCCTATGAAATACCTTGTTAAGTTCACCGTTTCCATCTTCATCTGAATCGATGAACATCTGAACTGAGCCGTAAAGGACTTTCTTGGCAGCTTGTGGAGGTAGATGATGTAATTTGTCAAACGGGGTTAGCAAAGCTACCATGTCTGCGCCCTTTTCTAGTTTCTTGAAAAGATCCATATAATCAAATATCGACATCATCCAATTTTCATAATGTGTAAACCCATCTTCAATTAAAGTCAGTTCCACTTGGCTTTCCCTTTCTCCCAACACACTTTCCATTTCTTTCTACAGGATTTAGAGCGCCATCATCAAATATTATTTAACTAATTTTGGCTGCTAAATTGCATTGTTGACGGCCATGATTTATAATAATTTTGGTACTCACAAATTCCAAGAAACCATCGTCATTACTGTCAAACTTAATGAAAGTGTTTAGAATGGCGAAAATGACTGCTTCCGCCCTGTACTTCGCTAGAGGATCAACATCCGAAGAAAAGTCTACCTCAAGAGAATTGAAGAAATCCCGGAACAATTCGTTCTCCAGTTCATTAAAAGCATGCGGTATACTTTCATCTTCATCACTCTGGTCTTCCTACAAAATTTTGCGAAAGAAAAAATTATATAATAGTTTGCTACAAAGTACCATTAAATCATGGAAAACAAGACTAAAGAACACTAACCTCACTTATCATTTCTTCTTCAACGTCATCGTCATCCACGTCTGCCTCCATCCACACATTGTGACCACCTCAAAAATGAATTCAGACTTTGCAATTATGGCCATCCACCTTTAATACCTTCAAATTAATCTTACCTTCGGCTTCTCCACATTCCTCATCAAGACCGCTGCAGGTTTCTTCTGCATGTGCCACAGGAACTGCAGATAAGCACAAGAGAGTCAACCCCAAACATATCCCGAAACCTTTTCCGATAATCATTTTCTCCAGAGAAAAACTTCCTAGAAACCGATCCAATTCAATCCACGTGGTAAATCAATCCAAACTGGGCCACCCGACTTACGAAAACACTCATCTGCCATTTCTACCTGTCAAGTTAAGTATTTATACCCATGCATGTTGCCGTGCTTATCACAATCATTTGTGCTCATCTATCTCTATGCTCAGCAATGTTTCCATTCCAAGTTATCTAGAATTCCAGCAGCATGGTACTTTGATAAGTCAAATGAATGTACTCGAACTGATTACAAAGGCGATATGTGAACCATGATTGACGTATGATTTCATTAATTGGAGTGGTGGCGATTGGGCAAATCCTTAGGTATGCCGCATGATGCTTGTTAGCCTGTGTGTATGCTTATGCTTATCTGCAAAGGGTAAGCTGTGCTGGACGTTGGTGCTGAAAGATGAACAAAGGAAACGTTTGTGATTGGGCGTCCTCGTTTTCATCGTGAGTTGGCTGGAAGCCATCAAAAATCTCACTTTGGTCTTGGCAGCGCGTACGAAACGACGTCATCAGAGAAGATCTCCTCAGAGCAAAACATGAACTTTCTATGTCGAGAATGCCAAAACATCAAAATATTTTAATCCTCTTTAAAGTTTACTTCAAGTTTCAACTTTTAAATACGTTTATAGTGTGACATAATTAGTTAGTTTATATAGACGCAGTCAGTCGCAGTAGTCTTGAAAAGCGTTTTTTCTTTTTCTTTTTATATTTATTTCCAAGATGAGTGCCGGTGGTGGAAGTAATAAAGCTGCCCTTGGTACAAAATCTTTAAAAATTTTGGTCGCTGGAGATGTTGATGGGAAGTTTAAGGAGTTGTTTGACCGGGTGTCAGCGGTTAACAAGAAAGCTGGCCCATTCAGCATGTTATTTTGTGTAGGCAGTTTTTTTCCATCGACCTTCCAGGAGGATTTGGATATTCCTCCGGCACCGGTGCCAACATATATTTTGGGCCCAATGTCAAATCAGCAGTTGACATACTTCCCCGACCTCAATGGTGCTGAAATTGCTCCGAACATTACCTACCTTGGTAAGTTATATAATGCCTTTTAAATTAAATTTTTTGCGTTATTAGTTTGGAGCGTATTTTCATTTTCTAACTGATGGGATTTTGTTGCCTTCAAATGCAGGACGTCAGGGTGTTTACAATGAGGCGTCTGGGTTAAAAATAGCTTATCTAAGTGGGATACAGCAAGAAGGGGGCAAGTCCAAAGAAGAGTGCAATTTTAACCATGAGGATGTGAGAAATTTACACATTCGCCTGGAGAATGAAGTGAGTTTTCGTGGCGTGGATATTTTCTTGACCTCACAATGGCCTGCTGGTGTTCAGAAACATGCTCCTGCTCCGGTAAGGTTTATTTTTAATTTTTAATTTAAAAAATACTTTTCAGTTCCAGATAAGCATGAGTGTTGTATGTCTTATTTAGGAAGAAGAGCCTGTTCAAGTCTCCTCTCTTCTGTCACCTCTGACGAAGAGATTGAAACCTCGATACCATTTTTCAGGGCTAGAGGGTATTCATTACGAACGTGTGCCGTTTAGGAATCATGAAGTATTGGCCCAATCAGCTCAACATTGTACACGATTTATTGCGTTGGGGAAGGTCGCAAATCTCAAGAAAAGGAAATGGATATACGCCTTCAACATTGTACCTCTTGCACACATATCTCGGGAGGAACTTATACAGGAGCCATCAAATGTTACACAAAATCCATTCGCATCTCAAGTGGTTCCTCAGATACAAGAGAAGATGGAAAACCAAACGGGTGGTAAAGCGGCTGCTAACCAGTTTTTCTATGATACCTCATACACGGGTGAATTTCGTGGAAGGGGTCGAGGTGGAAGAGGCAGAGGAGGCTTTAATAAACGTCCATATCCAAATGAATTTGGTACAAATTCTAGAGGTGGTGCACATCCACCAAAGAGACCTCCCCCAGTTCCGCAAGGTATTTATTTTATTTTATTAAAAGCTGTATAGTACGGTAATTTGATGGGAGATAGTACAAATATTTAGAAATTGGTCGATTTATTAACTTGCGATTCATGATGTATATTTCTTTGTGTGTAGGGCCCTGTTGGTTTTGTTTGGCTAGTCCTGAAGTAGAAAAGCATCTGATCATCAGTATTGGAGATGCGGTACGTGTGTGATTTGGAATTTATACATTTATTGGATTCTCATTTAGTGAGAAGGAAGCAGTTCTTGGTCATTGTGTGATTTTAACATTCATGTTTGTGTGTTAATACAGGTTTACTTGACCATTGCCAAAGGTGGACTGACGCTAGACCATCTCCTTATTGTGCCTATTGGACATTTTCAGTCTACTATAGAGTGCCCCCCAGAAGTCATTGAAGAAGTTAACAAATTCAAAACACAGTTGGTCAAATACTACGATACTCAGGAAAAAGCTGTGGTGTTTTTCGAAAGAAATTTTAAAAGCCCACACCTTCAGATTCAAGCTGTGCCTATACCAAAGACAGCTTTGTCGGGTTTAAAGCTTCATTGTTTGGTAAGTTAATTGGATCATGCAGAACTTTCAGATTGTGTTTGCTGAAATTTTTGTGAGCTTACAATTTATAATATTTGTATTTTGTGGTTATAGGACTTCGCGGAAAGTGAAGGGATTGAAATTCAGGAATTTCCCCCGAATGCTGAATTGTTCCAAATGACAAAAGCTGGATTTCCATACTTTTTCATGGAATTACCTGATAAAACAAAACTGTTTGTCGCGATCCACAAGAACTTCCCCATTCAATTCGGGAGAGAATTGCTGGCCAGTGAACCCATTCTCAATTGCCCCGATAAGGTAGACTGGAAGCAATGCAAAATGAGCAAGGAGGAGGAGATGGACTGTGTGAAACAGTTTCGTGATGGCTTTACTCCTTTTGATTTTACCTTGTAGTGCAGTAGCGTTCAAGTTTTTTTTAGAATTTACTAAGAATCTACGTTGTATTTAATTTACTACCTCAAATTTAGGAAATGAAACCGTTATAACAAAAAACATTAATTCAGAAATATATTATACACGAAACTTTTTATCTCGCACAGATAGATAAAGGAGGTTGAACTAATAAAAATACATAATGTTGTGTTTCTATTATGAATGTGCTGACGTCACCCCATCAATGTATGTTGCATAATAGAGTACGTCATCGTAAGCCGGAAGTGTATGTTGAATATATATGCCTACAGTTGACTATATTGTGAACTGTATGGCGACAGTGGCAATTAGTGATGTTCACATATGCCCACGCAGCGTTCGAGCACGTTAATAATTCATTTATTAGGACGTCAAATAGGTTTGTAATATAATCTCATTTTGTAATATTTTTGAAGGAAACATCAGGAATTGTACACATTATCCTGGTGAATACAAGAAACATAAACGCCAGAGAAAATGTACCTAGTATTACTACGTCAGCTACAAGTGTGCATATAGTAGTTCCTGTTGAACACAAAAAAGTTCGCTACAAATAACCTCAACGGAACGTCAACTTTCTCAAATTAGAGGGGGTTTGCAATAACGAAGATGTACACGGATACTGTTTTGTTCCTTGTTAGGCCGAGACACATGGCTAGCGCATTAAATTCTTCAGAGACTAAGTCTTGCTAATAAACAAAGGTGCGGTACTGCGGTATATTCTCCTCAGGTACATCTCTGTAGCTCTTTAAATTATATCTCAACTTCGTACTGTAAAAATATTCGTGGGTGGAAGTTTGTAATAAAATGGAGGAGTGGAACAAAACCCTTAATGCATATTCAATATGTTGTATATAAGAAAAGTGAAAGTAATATCCTCAGCCACAATCAATCCAATCAAAATCATCAAGTTACAACCAGGTTTCCTTTGTCACAGGTTTTAATACTAGTCAGAGCTGTGTAAATGAGTCCAACTTGCTGAAGTCCGGATCTGTTGTGATGTTCGTAGTTGTTGTGTTTTTTAAATGTGGATTATTCTTACACATTGCGTACGACTTCAGCTTTTCGATTTGTGTGGCCATTTTTGTAAGCTCCTCCTGAAATTCGGAAAAGGTGGTTTTAGATCCAGTTTTTTCATAGATTTTTCCATTTTTGAAGTATACAATATGTATGAAACATGTTTTACTACAGTGTACCTTCAGTTGCTGATTCTCCTCAGCCAAGTCAAGCGTTTCATGGCCAAATCCATTGGCTGAATTGGAAATTTCTTTTAGCGCAGAATTATCACCCTTTAGAACACTCCATAACTGAAATAAATAAATACAATGTACGGAAGGCATAAAAGGATAAAAACGATTATCAATCTTCAAGTGAAAGCAGGATTAGTGCGTTGTTCCTTTCGTTGAAATTGAATTATTAAAAACCTCAAAATACAGTTGCAGAGTGCGCAACGCCTTATAATTCTCAACATGACACAAGCGACATTGCATAATTCATATTTGCTAATACCTTGCTACCAAAGACGAAGCCAATCGTCACTGTTGTACTCATTTGGGTTCGGATGAAGGCAAACAAATACTTCATATCTGGACCAGCCTGAGGAACGATCATCAAACTGTATGAGAAAAAGGAAAAAATTATATATCATACAAGCACTGTATATTATTTCTTGGTGAAAGTATGCACCGGCCAGATACTGTTACTAGAATGGCATGAAAAGCTAGTGGAGCATATGCCCTCCTTGCCCAAAAGTCTTTTTATAAATCCCACTTGGTTACTTTGCAAACAGAAAGCTAGACAACAGCCTAAATCCAACCGTCACTAACTTTGTTTTCTAAATCTTTCCGATGGAGGAAAGGAAAAGTAGCCAAACTTCAAAAGTTTTCCTCTGCTACTCGCAACTCTTTTGCTTATCTTTACGTTATACAACGCGATGGGTTGGATAGATGGAATATGGATAGCTGACTGAATGCAAAATTATAACTTTGCAAACTTGTCAAAGCAGGGCAAAACATCCTTCGACGAACCCAAGTTTTCTAACGAATTTCAAGAGTACGTGTGCAACTTTTGCTTCGTGTGCTGTTTCGTTTATCACACTTTTAAAGTTAAGACTTACTGCACCGTGACCATCATGACGTTGGTGAAAGCAATGTTGTATATGGAATATGAGATGTATTGAGCATCCGGGTTTTCTCGTATTCTCCAACAAATCCACACTCCATACGCAAGGAAAATTACTTCTCCAATCGCCAGGGCATGGTCCCACCTGAAAAGATGATTAAGCCAGAAGGAAATCACCTTTGAGAGTAGAGCGTGAACACAAACTACTTTTAACTACATCCTCGTCCATACTTGCTCCAACACACTGAACACATACGAGAAACAAGTTGTGTGCTTTCACTTCCGTATGCAGCAGGTATGCTTCCAATTTTCTCTTGCTCCATTTACTACCACACACATAGAAGACATGCATAGGCACATTCAAAAGAGCTTGCAGTGTTAGGAGAAAACATTTATGTTGTAATATGTCTTGGAAAAAATTCTATTATAAAGAGTAGCAAAAATACTGAGCACGTTTGTAAGTATTGATGCTCGTTCAAGTTAAACCGGCTCTATCATAAAAATCTCTTTGTTATTATACAAGTACTTGTTATTGAGATTTATTCGAGGCGATTTCAGAGTCTTAAAAGGTTTTTTTAACCGAAAATTCATCCTGCTCGCAAAAATAAAAAATTTGTACCAGACAGACGAGTACACAACGGCGAAAATAGTAGTATAATATGCGTAGAGAATTTTATTGATGAAAACTTACCAGTTGTAAACGCACTGAACAAACTTTTTGTTGTCTGTAGTCAGCATATCCATTGTATCTGGAGGATCGCTTATTGTCCACGCGCAAAGATAAAGGAGCATTATAACCATTATGGGACTCATCCAATGCAGCAGATGCTTCTCCGTGAGCTTTATTTTATGAGCTGACTTCACTCGGAATGTGAGATAAACCCTGGGTAAGTATAGAGCACCAGATCAACCCATTTGATTTCAGAACACACTTTTCTCTTATTCTCTCATTCCAGGGGAAATAAATGGGGATGCAGAGGATATTTATGCTTATTGCCAATTTCCAAACATTTTATACCTGCACAATTTCATGTATAGGGCAGTATACGTGATGGAGAAGCCCAGATGCCGGGTCCACTTCACCGCGATGCAAGATGTTCGGGTCAGGATTGGAAACAATGCTATCATCTGCAATTGTTAAGCATCTCTCTCTGTAAAACTTTTGTTGTGTAATAATTACCTCCTTTAATCTTCAAAATTGCCCGTTAAACCCTTTCCAAAGGGATCATTCGGTAGTAAAATTGCAACAATGTATCACAAGCATTTTGCGTTAGATGCAAATAAATGGCAATCTATTTTTATTGGTCGTAAGCAATTTCTTCTTCAGAGATTATTATGTGCCAAAAAGGATACTATCCTCATACAACTCACTCACCTCTGAGTACATGATCATACAGCCAAAGAGGGTGATACAGTGGAAAATTGGCGAAGATGACTTGAGGACTGGGGCTTTCCGAAACTTGTACGTTACGAAGACTAGCGCGATGGATCCAACAGAGCAGAACACGGACACACACAGCAACACCAATCTACATAATTGAACGGAAGTAATACACACAGTTTTCACTCACCACCATATTTTCAATAAAATCAGCATAGTTGAGCTGAATGTAAAAGGTTCAAATGAAAGCGAGAGAGAGACTTTGCCTCGTTCTTTGTAATTGCTGTGTAATTTTCATGTTTACTCTTCGCTTGTCCAAACACAAATGACATGAAAATAGTTGACATGTTTTATGAAGAGTAGGGAAAATTTTGTGTGTGTGTGTGTGTGTGTGTGTGTGTGTGTGTGTGTGTGTTTAGACTAGAGCTTTGAATAACAAAAGGCCGTTAGAGAGAAAGTGAAAGAGAGATACGAACCTGAACATCCAACTAAATGAAGCAAGGCATGAGACCCCTTCATCACAGTTATCACAACCCGATGGACAATTTTTGCATGCGACGATCACAGGGTAGAGGACCGAGCCATTCCCATTTGTCTTGTTTTCTACCCACGTATCCCATGCGGCTGATATAATGAGGAAAATTAAAGAGAGAGAAAATTTGAGTCATGGTGGAGAAAGCAGAGTGAATGAAAAGTCAAAAGGAAATAATTATCTGGAAAAAAGGAACACGATGAGCGTATGTCGAATATACGGAATACGAACGGGAAAGAAACACAACATCGGCAAATATACTTTCATAATTGTACAGAATAAGTTTAATGCAAATAATGATTTCAATTTTTTCAAAGGGCAATTCCTTTTTCATTTAATTTCGCAGAAATAAAATATATAAATATAGTATGTTTGGTATTTTAAAATAAAATTACCTTCTGCACTGTAGCCAGCAATAACGTTTTTCAGGCTTTTGATGTAAGCGTAAGTATTGTTGCTGCACCTACACTCGTAGCTCCCCAGTCTCCAGCCTTTTCCAGGAAGGAAGTGACACTAAAAAATGTATCCACATTTGTATTAGGTTGTTTTTAGGAATTTGCTCTATTTATATGGATGAAGTTTCCCAGCAATAATGATGGCACAACGGGCACAACAGTTTATGAAACGAACTCAATGTGTCTAAACAACATGTTCCCACTTCGGAACTAATAACGCACAATAAATGAAGTTTCGTGTGTGTGTATATATGTGTGTGCACTGGCACTGTGCACGACATAAATCAGCAAGGGATTAAATTATCTTTCTATTCGGCAACCCCCTCAACGTAATTCCATTGTGGAGCTTCTTCCTCCACTGAGGAGTCGAGTTGTCTTTTCAAGGTAATTATAAGTATTAGGAGAAGGAAGCTCCCCGTGAGTAGTTATGTCATATACTTAGTTGGTGTATACATGCTACACACAGCCACTTCAAGTCGACGATCACCTTCCCTCATATAGCTACTGTATATGTCCGAAAAACGAAGAAGTGAACAAAGATCTCCAACAAACCTTAGACGTAGGCGGAAAGTTGATGCGGTCACATTTATGAGTATCTCGAAAGTAGTAAAGGGGATTAGCAAAAGCCTCTTCAGATTCCTTTTCATCGTCGTCAGTGAAACCACATTGGTTGATGTCAAAGTGGGAAAGATCCACATCGAGACTCAACTCTCCGAAACTGCGGAATTGAAATCATCAAACGAATCATCATGTGCAAACATGCCATGCCCGTATAGTATTTATATAATCCGAAATGTTGACAATTCTAATGAGCTCTGATTCACAACTTTTTTTCAATGGAAAATCTGTAAGCTAAATTGGAAAGGAATGGGATCAGAGTTGAAGACGTGAATAAAACTCAATAAGAGGATAAAATATATTCGAGTGAGTAAAAAGTCCCGACAATGTGCGAAAAAGAAGCACAAAGCCTAATGCTTAATTTGGCTAATTAATATAGCAAAAAAGGAGCTAGTTAAGGGCATTGAGAAGAAAAGAGTGGATGAAATGATTTCCCCTTTTCACTCACCTTATATTTTCCTGCTTCAAACCTCCGATAGGAAACCATGCAATGTAGGAAGCCACCCAAGTATGTGTATGGTTAACGGAAAAACTGCCCTCATTATTGTTACTATTACGGTGAAAACGATTATTGGCACTATGACTGTTGCTACTACCGCTAGCATCCCCTCGATTATACTCCTTTCCCCCACCATCATTGTCCACGTCGTGCGTGAAGTAGAGGTCACGCCGCGGCTGCTGTTGACGACGATGGAAGTAGAAAGTTGAGCGTGAACTACTCCGAAGTTGTTGCTGCTCTTGTGTACGATATGCTCGACAGTCAAAATATGGCCAAGTGAAGTAGGACTCGCCAAACATTTGCGAATCCATCATTTTGTTCCGGTGGTACTTGGATCGGCGGCTCTTTGAGGAGCTGGGCAAGTGGCCAACTTTGAAAAAGTTCTTGGCACCTTCCCGGAACATCTCTTCTCGCGGAGACGACGGAGGGGAATCCGGGGAGGAAGAAGACGTATAGTACGGATGAAAGAACCATGGCTCCCTGCGGAGATCTTCAATGTTGGACAAGTGTCGTGGAGTCAATTTCATGTCACTTCCTAGCGTGTACACTGCCGTCGAGCCGTAATGACCTTGCTTGCCCGCACTATTCCCACCACTGCCACCTCGTTGTGGCTTTGTGTTCGGAGTATCCTCAACTTCGTGAATTAGCAGCCGGACTTCACGAAGAGGAAAGTCGTCCTTTAGCGCTTCTATTGTGCGTAGAGAATAGGAGTACACGTCCCAGAAATCTTCTTGCCCTTTTCGGGAAAAAAGCAACAATTTAATCATAATTATTATCATGACTCTGACCCACCAGCCACCGCCGACCATTTCTATACTCATTTACTTTTAATAACATTTTGCTGGCAGTCATCGCGAAGCTTTTGAGGGATATGGTACACGTATACTGAGGATTATTATTATTAATATTTTTGGGGAAAGGGGATAGAGAGGAAGCGTAGATAGATTTTTCTCTTTGTCTACTAACCTCTCAACGATGCATGTCTCTCAATGCTCTTGATTTTGTAAAGGAAAGACACAATCATATCCACTTTCTCCATGATGACATTAACAAATTCTGTGGACAGCTTGACGCCTGTCAGCATGTAGTAGTTATTACGTTGACCCATACAATGGTTCCCCATCATCCCTGTGGACAACTCATCAATTGTTTGCAGCAATGGGGTTCTCTCATTTAATCTGGAAAGCGAGTCCTAGTTTTCGGACAAAAAAGAAAGAAGAAAATACAAACATTATATTTCAAGTGAGCGTGTGCCCATATATCATTATAAACAAACTGGGCTCCCCTTTACAAATCCGACTGTATAGATTTCAAGCTTGAATATCTAAACTTCGTACTCTTGAATGCATTTGAAGTCACTTTCCCTGAGAAGACAAAAACCGTTCGTGTGAACGACCGTTTTTGGATAAATCCTTCTTTAGCAAGTCTCTTTAAAAAATTAAAGAAATCTGTACTAGGAACGGCAAGTCATATGAGCCTGAGAAAAGATTTACAGAGGGAAATTAAAGCTTCAAAACACAACTATAACCTTAGCCTTCAAGCAAAAATAAATAGCAATTTAAATAATATACATTCTATTGTAAGCAATTTATGTCATGCTAATCAAAAAATGAACCCAG
>JAQFZW010000475.1:0-58027 GCA_034687055.1 Heteromurus nitidus
CTTCAGCTCAAAGAGCTATTTGCATTATCTCCCTTACTTATGCAAATGAGATACCTTCGATATGTGCTGCGACAACACGAGTGTAGAAAAACTGTAGTTGACTATGTAAAATGCGCATCCTAAATGAAACTAATCGTAAGTACAATAATTACAAACAAACTGTACACGATTGCATCTTCACAATATGCTACTTCCGAGTCCTAGCCACTTCGTGACTAAATGCGTTTTCCTACTATAACAAGCTGAAATTATTTCTAATTCCATCTAATTTCCCCTGAAAACGAATATATATCCGATTTGCAATAGAGACTCGACTCTCATAAAATATTTACGCTGTACTCGTCACTGTCACCGTTCTAGGACAGTTGGTAACACATTGATAACAAATTTATGTCATGCCATGCGGCTCGTGTACTTTATAATCAAAAGAGATTATGTTTGATGTACGAATACATTTGCTCACATGCCGAACATCCACTTGCCTTATCAAAATATCAAATATGCGCGTATCCTCTATCCGTTGCGTTCTAATTCCAAACAACTCTCAAATGACCATTACCCGCAATGTTCCGTTCTTAATGCGATGGTCAGTAACACCAACAATCCATTATATATTTGTGTGCTCCATTTTGCTGTCTGGTTATTTTCTGGTTGACCAGACGAGACGTTGTGTTTTCCCTATCAAACATGTCTGCCAAAATGTTCTTATCACAGAACGAGACTTTGAACCAAATTTCTTTTTAAAAACTCAACAATTCGTAAGTCAACACTCAGACGAGAAGTAATTAGGTACATGTAATAGTCCAAACGGTAATTGACAGGAGTTGTAAAGATTTTTTTTTCGCATTACGATTTAAAATGTGGAGGTGGACGAGGAAAATGCATTTGAACAATTAGGAGCATACCGTGGTCACTCTTCCCTTAAATTCTCTTACACGCAAAAGGAAGCTCCTCTGTGCAACGATCCTCCCATTTCCCATTCATCCATTCACACATTTCAAAATTCATGTTTTACCGTTATAATAAACATATTACGGTGGTCATGTCTGCGAAGCGCTTCTGAAAAGACAGAATGATCTTAAAACATGTATGAAAATGTTAAATGAGCATTTTTGCACGATGAAAGAATAAAGAAAAAATTGTAATACATGAGAAAAGACATGCAACCAGTATATTATTACACTGACCCGTCCGCAGACAAATTTACGTCTTTCGAATTTGTTGGCCGTGGACTATTCGTTATGTTTTCTCTGCTTCCTTTTGGCACAAGTTCATGTACACATTTAAATATAATGTTCGTCATTAGTCAGTCATATGAGATGACCGAAAGAAAACGCTGCTAAAGTACACGAGTAAAAAGCTTTTAGCCTGTCGCAGAATTTAAAATACCAAAGTATTTCTTTAATGTGTCAAAGAGTTTCTTGTAGTTTTATGAATAAGCAAGTGCGTGAAATGACAAACGAATTTTCTAGCTTTATGACCAAATTAAATCTATGAAAACATTCCTTCCGAAAAGTACAACTTATGTACCCCATTACGCGTAAAAGTATGAGCAAAAATTGGTACAGAGAATACTTGCACATAATATATTCTCATCCGAGTTTTGACATACGCTTTCTTTATACAAATAAAATCAGCACTTAAAATTAATGATATCCCAGAACTCCAAGTTTCAGCGTACCCCAGCAAAAAATTGACGAGAGAAGTACATTAATTCTCTGTCGCAATTACTGTTACTTTGCTGAAACACGGTCACGCACATTTCAAAGAAAGCTCACTGTTTAGACAAGTATACTTTGTCAACTGGTGACAGCGTTAACTCAGCGTGGACAGTAACAATATACATGGCTAATCCATGCGTTATTTTGTCTACGTCAATGCACGTTTACTACACAATTCATCTTCAGCTTTATAGAGACAGTATATATAATGAATGATGATGGTACAATGCGTAACTTTGCAAAGTGAATTGCGGTAGGTCACTTTCTACTAGTCACGAACAAAGGAGCGATATTTGCCATTATCCCATTATGCCGTTTATTTTAACGTTATGCTCATCATATGGATGAAATAGCATTAAATTTTCTCTTTCAAAAAGGTTCGTTCCTTTTAACAAATTGTCCCACTTTTCATATAAATATGGAATCTTGGAATTTCCTTACGTGTGCTCCAGGCTGATATATCCAATTTGGGAAACGCATTAGATATCAGCAAGAATAAAATATTATAGCATACGTAGAATAAAATACATATCTGATGACGCTTACGTTGATACATATGTTGAAATTTTGACCTTGTATGAGAAAGATTTTAACTTAGATAGCATTTAGATAGGCAGAGTACAATTTTCCTATTCTCTACAATTCTAATGTGAATGACAGCGGAGTGAGGAAGGTAAATTGAGGTACTGGTGTTCATAATGTCGAGATCAACAAGTGAATTTTTATTTTTAAGATAAAATAAAAAGTTATAAATGTTGTCTTTAAAGGATTTGCTCCAGGTCATACTACATTTGTATGTATTTGCATGGGATATGCTTTGTCGTTTTATTCACATGCCCTGCAACCCTGCAAACGCACTATGAGAAGTCTTGGTAAATTAATAATTACTAAATTCATAGGATTATGGTGCGGTAGCTAATAAACAAATAAATGATATAATTCCGCCATGTAACTAAAAGCATTTTTAACTATGTTGAGGTTGAGGTAGGTAAGGTTTTGTCCCTTATCGCATAGTATGTGCGTCAAACAGTCATCGTCATCATGGTTTTCCCAAAGAGTTTACTTCTGCTGCTTTCAAGGACTATGTTCATAATACAACCGGTTACCGGTTTACCCTTTAGGTTATACTTGATCTACCTTATGTAACTTCAAATTTACAACATAACAAGATCAGCAAGAATACTACGAATGTCTTGTTACCCAAGAATACGTAAGGCTTCACAGGATATTGCGCAAGATACGCATGTTATGTGAGAAAGTACCTTTCAATATAATCATTGTTTTTCCCACTATTATGCAGCTCCCCATAATTGTATCAATTTTATACATTTGTCAAGTTTCTTAAGACATTCAGATTTCTCCAGGTTCCATTCCATACGTGTGATCATAAATTTACCTTAGATCTCTTTTGACATAGTATGATAACTAGAATCCAGAGCTGCGTTATTATGAGAGGACAGATAACACTTCTTATGGAGAAAGTGCTTGTAAGCACCTTCATAAACCATGGACGAAGTAATTATAACATGTATTGCAAAAGGCACTCTTTTCCTGGGGGCGTATGTGCTGTATGGTGTATGCTATAGTATGCTCCAGTAAGTGATAGTGAATTAAATTCTTTCATATTAAGATTACATGTACACGAATTGTTGCTGGACGCTATTTATTTCATTTATAAATCGGCGTGATGATTCTGTTGAGCATTCCATAATGACAAGTACAGCGGAGATTTTCTCTTTAAAAGATCGTCGTGTGAGCCTCTGTCAGCAACCTTACCGTCTTCGAGCACAACGATTTCGTCAGCATCTAAAACTGTCGACAAACGATGGGCTATCCATATTGATGTTTTCCCTTGTGAAGCTGCTTTCAAAGCTCCCAAGATATTCTGTAAATAGAGCATGTATTGGTTAAAATAATGATCATAATCATTTCAAAATAAGAGTACGTCCATTCCGCTAACTCTAACTAATGGCTTACCTGCTCAGTTAAAGAGTCTAGGGATGAAGTGGCTTCATCAAAGATTAGTATTGGTGTGCCCTTCAAAACTGCACGAGCAATTGCAACCCTTTGTTTTTCACCTATTGCATACGTTAGACAAGTAATTCAAAATCGATTCATAAATTTTTAATTCAAGGAAAGAAAGTAGGCTCACCTCCACTGAGTTTCAGCCCCCTTTCACCCACTTGAGTGTTGTATCCATTCTTCCATCTCAAAATCGAATCGTGTAAATTTGCTAACTTGGACGCTTCAATAACTTCTTCGCGTGACGCTTCGAGATTTCCGTAATGGATGTTGTGAAATATAGTATCGTGAAATAAAACACAATCCTGTAAGAGAATGAATTTCTCTATCATCTATGCATATATATGCTGCAAAATTTATGAAAAATGGTGTGTAATTTACTTGAGGAACGACGGCCACTGCTTTTCGCACAGATTCCAAGTCTACGTCAACAACACACCTATCACCAATTAGAACACTCCCTTGTTGCGGTTCAAAGAAACGGTAGAGCAATCGGACAATGGTTGACTTTCTATAAAAAGGACATTCCAAGATAACCATTCCTTAATATCTACAAGAATTTCCGAATTTTCTTCAGTATTCATATATTCATACTCATGTAAGGAATACTTACCCGGAACCTGATCCACCAACAATAGCGATCTTTTTTCCTGGTTCGATTCGTAAATTCAAACCATTCAATATGGGCTGATTCTCAAGATAACCAAACGTGACGTCTCTGAATTCAATTGATGCATTTTCACGTATAATAGGAATCACAGGAGCATTTTCCTTACTCTGTATACCAAGAAAATATTATATTATAATATAACCGATGTGACTGCATTATCAGAAATGAACAAATTTCCTGGCATAGTAAAAGTTTCTCTAAAGGCTTTTGAGGACCTGAATATTTGTTCGAATAGACAGGAGAGCAAACATAGTAGCCATATCGATCGTGGCTTGTCTGACCTCCCGGTATACTGAGCCTAGGAAGCCGAGTGGCACGGAGAGTTGAAAGAGCAAACCATTCACCATTACCAAGTCCCCAACACTCATATTGCCTACAATTTGTACAAACCAGCTTTATAGCATACTAAATTGTGGTATTTATTTACAGACAATGAAAACATCTTTAAACTTACCCTGTGCAATTTGTTTAGCAGCCATAAGCATGATTGCACTTAAGGCAACACTGAATATAGCATTTTGTCCAAAGTTTAACAAGGCAAGCGAAGTACTCGTTTTCAAAGATGCCCCTTCAAACTTTTCAAGAATTTTGTCGTATCTATCAGACTCGAATTTTTCATTATTGAAGTATTTGACAGTCTCATAATTGAGGAGCGAATCAACTGCCAGATTTCCAGACTCATTTTCCGCTCGGTTCATGTCAACTCTAAATTTCGTGCGCCATTGTGTAATTCCTAGAGTAAACGCTGCATAAGAGCCAACACATCCTATGGCTAATAGTGCAAATTCAGAGCCATATTTGTAACCCTGTAACAATAATAGTTGAAACGATTTGAGTCATGGATAATATTATTACTACTTGTGTATACATTATCAGCATCAGCTACCTGATATTACTCACCAAAAGTGATGATACGAGACCTAATTCAAATATTGTTGGAAATACATTAAAAACCATTGCAGTTAACACAAAGTTGATTCCGCGGGAGCCCCGATCGATCGCCTGCAAGCGTTGAAATAAAAAATGTACAACTCGTGAAAAAAACTTATGCAGAATCACGATGTTAATAAAGGAAGTCCATCACACCTTTGACAAGGCACCAGTCTGGCGACTAAGATGGAAGGCCAAATCCAAATTGTGCAAATGCATAAACACATTTTTGGCAATTTTGCGAATGCTCCGTTGAGCTACCTTTGCAAATACAGCATTTCTTAATTCATTGAAGCCTGCTGCACCAGCTCTTGCAATACCATCTGAAAAAATAAAAACCTGAAACTATTATTGTGTAACGAACACCTTTAAGTGTTTCAGAAGAATTAGATAATCATAATATAACAAATCATGATAAAACTTTGAAATAGCCTTACATCCTAATAAGACTGAAAGTGTGAACGCTGAAACAGTTGTCACTGGATTGGTAAAATCTGGTGTATGGCCCAGAGCATCCACTCCGAGCTTAAATAGTACCGGAACACATACATTCAATACCTTAGCACCAACCAGGAGTCCCAAAGCTACCATAACTCGTTGTCGAATTTCTGCTTCATCCTACATGCAATGTAAATGGAAGCTCATATTAATACATTCGTTAAAATGCACATCAAAAATAGTTATAAATTTTGAATATACCTTCGGCCACAAGTATGTTAGCATAGCTTTTATCATTTGACTAGACTTCACTCCTTTGTCTCCATCTAGCTTTATGGACTCCCTTGCAAGGGACGTGTGCCCTGGGTGGAAACATAACCGATGGGGTTGCACTATATTTATCTGTTAACAGTAATATAAATATTACGTAATCTTCCACAAAGGGATATACAACCACTTAAAAAGTGACAAGCGCACGAGACAACACTAGATTCCGATTCTCGAAGGAGTTCTACCGAGGTAGTTAAAGTTTCCTTTTCATGTTCTAAAATAGAATCAACTATTTCCAAAAACTGTTCCGACGATTTATTCACATTATAACTGAACTTTCCTTTGTCTGGATTCCACAACGCAATCTCAACAGCAAGTTCTAAATTAGGACTTAATTCGTCCTCTAATAAGCACAATCCCTCCCGTAAAGCGTTTTCCCTGAACATTGCCAGTTTCCGTTTATCTTTAACAATACTACAGAACCACTTGTTAGAGTTTGTAATTTCACTGCTGCCAATGTCACACACAGGCAAATTGTAAGGTATGTAATCGTGCGGATTAGGCTGAAATGGAATAAAGCCATAATCACTCCAGAGCTTAAAATTTGGATGTGGACCATAACTAATGAAAATTTGCTCTCGTGGAAATATGCTTCGAGTCGACATAATCCTGTACCCTTCCCCATGTTCATATAGCACTTGGGCATTAGGTTCGGGAGCGTGATTAAAAAGATCAAGGAAAGGCGCAAGGGCCATTTCCTTCAATGAGTGTTCGTTATCAACACTTTCCTTCATGAAACAGACTGTTCTCGTGTAAACCACATACCACGCCCAACAATATTTCTCAAAAGAAACTAGCTCCGGTGGGTCATCTTGCAGATATTGAGCAAAGAGTTTCTTCGACTTTTGAAATCCTGCTTCAATTAGCCTTTGCTGACTTCGGATCAGCTCTGCACACCATGCTGGAAGGTTATCTACTTGAGACTTCGTCAAATACCCGGGATGATGAGTAGAAAAATCTTGGGGCAGCGTTTCCAAATACGGGTAAAACTTGGAATTTTCTCCTGTCTTTAATTCTAATAGCAGAAACAATACAAATTTTTCATGCAAACTAAGCGCATCCTCCGTAAACGGGGACTGGAAGTTGTTTGACGATATTAGGACGTCTTCTGGCATAAATAAAATTTGTCTTCCAGCAGGGATCTTCTTACAAGCACATATTCCTCTGTAGGTTTCCTCCGTGCCAGGAATTGGAAATTCCGCTGGCGCAATGGTCGATTTAGCAAATTCGGAGGATTTTTTGTGACACCATTGTAGTAATTTTATGAATTCCGGTTGAGAAGCCAAAATGTTCACAGCCGTGCTTCCACGATTCTGACCCTTTCGGGGTCGTCCCATTTTGCCGAGATTTCACTTTTGGGAAACAGAAATGTCGAGTTGACCAATTTTTTTTACTACGAACACGTTTTCATACATCACATTAAATACGGCAGGTGTGAGGTGTGAATTAAACTTTTACCACCCATCTAATGAGACACATTTATGTGAAAATTTCTGCGAAAAAAGTCCAACCTAGTGTGTATGTATGCATATATATCCACCTGCTTCTCTGCCTCCAAATTACAAGTCATAGCATAAGTTACGGGATATCAGATTTCTATGTCATTCAAGTACCTGATTTTGCTTCAGCAACTGTTTATGATCGTCGTGCAGTGATATACTGGAACTGGCCGGATTCTTCTTCTCATTATGGTAACTTCCAGCTGCGCTACCACTAATCTTTGCAAAATGACGATACTGACTTAACAAGCCCCATGTCGTCTTCCCATTGTTAACAAACTTCGGATGGCCTTTCGTGCACAACCTCAGAATTTGCGAGGAATTCAACAAATAAGCCATCACAACTTTGTAATCCTAAAATAGGGCTCGCTGGCTTCACATGCTCACATCTTCAATATTATGGTCACATGTTGCATACATGCAGTCCCCTCCCAAAACAACAACACAGATGTTTTCAGATATCAGATGTGGAGCTCCACAAAGTTTACACCAACATCACCTCACAGTTTTTTGCACACCCCAACCAACACAATTTCACTCTCCACAACTATTTGAAGAGTTAAACACTAAGTGCATCAAATCGGCATGTAAATGCACACGGTATTAACTTCACAGTTTCACCCAAATATGCGAATTGAAGAGAACGAATTGATAGGATGGTCATGATGCGATTATGATTATGATGCAAACGATACGAGCATTTAGCTTAAAGTAGAATAATATGAACAATGTCGATATTTGGATCCTTCATCCAGCATTTTTCTGCAGTCGTTTCTCGTAGATAATATGTCTGTTGTTGTCTGTCCTATGGTCATGCAGTTGGGTGGTCTGGTGTGTATGTAGAGATGTGTGAAATGTACGTGTGATTTACTCGCACAATGTTTTTGGGTTTGCTTGAGAATTTGGGATGTAAAAGCATAAGTATAAGCATGCTACATATAAGTAAAAAAAATGTAGTGGAAGTGCCAAAGAAAGAGGTGCAATGTGATAATTTTACGAAGCATGTTTTGTGCATTTATTTCTTCGGTGTGGAGTTGTGGAGTGGTGTGTTTTTAGGTTTACACATCTTCTAGTGTGAAATGTTGAATTGAAGTGAGTTACGTGATCTCTTTCTTCTGATCTGAGGAACAACTTTTGGACTTTAGTAAGATAGCAGACATACGAGGCAAGATATAAATATATTTCTCTGAATTCGCATTGCTACGCATTTAATTTTACAGTCGGTAATATGATATTATAATATTTTTAGTGTTTTAGATGCTTCTTCTCCATTCTCCGACTGACGATATAAAAAAATAGCAGACAACGACAGCAGAATAGATAATACCATCAACCATGATGGGATGACAGAAGGCAAATTTCACTTTTTAGCAGTGCCATCATAGTTTTAACGAGTCTATCTGATTGTATGTAAGTGATAATGATCATATATATATTTCATATATTTTGGTTGTTAGTTAGCAATCCTACATCAGAGGAGTGCTGTGGTATTTTTTGCTTGGAGGGGAATGGAATGAAGAAAGACTAATTTTTATTTATTTTATATAGAATCTTGATCTTCTCTTTGTGTCGTCTCTAGTCTCCACTCGTCGTCTATATACAAGATATAATCCTGGATTAAAGATTTTGACGTACGTGTGACACTCCCTCGCCAGTCGCCACTCATCATTGCAATTGCAGCAAAATAAATGTGTTCCAGAATCAATTTGTGATATATATAATTATTAATTATAATATACTATATCAGCTCCAAAAAAATTCTACTTTTTCACAAAACTTGTGAATTTAAAAGCATAATTAAAAAAGGTAGAAATATGGGATATACGTCATTACTTATTTATTATAGGTTATCAAATTTAATACAGTCTTTGATTCTGTTGATTTCAGTTGCAGTTCACTGGGGAATTAAGTACGTTGTGTTACCTGCTGAGTGATATATTGTTAAAATTTATTAATGAGGATACCCGACAAGGATAGGCCTACAAATAGCCAAGAATCAGAAATGGTTGAGCTTGAAAATAATCGTCAAAACTTGACCAAAACGGAGAATGGACAGGAATCGAGTTCAGGGGATTCAGGGATGTCATCAGTGACTGCATCACCTGCGTTGTCTCAGCACCCTTCGGAAATGAATGGAGCTGCTGCCAATGTTGGAGCGTTAACTCCGAATTCTGCGTCTGTCGGTATTGCTCCGAATTCTCCAACATCACCATCCAAGCATTCTAAAAGTGCAGATGCAAGCCCTGGGACGCCTACGTCTCAGAAACAGACGGTTATAATATCTAGAAGGGCAGTTGCAACTCCTCCACCTGGTCCACTAATTTATACCCCGAAAGAAAATGAATTTGGTCAAAATTTTAAGATATTGCCTGTCTCCTGTCAGATTCGTGAGCTACAAACAATTATTCGAGACAAGTAAGTAAATTTGCATGCTTTGCATACTTTAATGAAATAATATCATTTTATGCTCAATTCATTATGTTTATTGTGTTTTAGAAATACTTCACGGAGTGATTTTAAATTTTATGCGGACAGGCTGGTAAGTACAAGTAAAAGTGTAAAAACGTTTTTTGTTAAATTCCGGGTTTTATATCATGCTTTCAACCTTTCATTTCATAGCATAATGCTGGTATTTATGGTACTAATATAAATCGTTGTACTTTGTATGAAGATCCGACTTGTTATTGAGGATTCTTTGAACTTACTTCCGTTCCGGCGTCATCAAATCATAACACCGACAGGATCAACATACGATGGGCTTAAATACGAGAGAGGAAATTGTGGAGTTAGCATTGTCAGGTAGTTTTTAAAACATTACAAAAACATACCTCTCTACTGTAATAGTACAGATACAAATAATGAGATGATACAGTAGACAGTTTTATTACGTTATCGACTAACGATGTACTTAATATAGGAGTGGCGAATCAATGGAAGCTGGTCTTCGAGATTGCTGTCGTTCCATTAGGATTGGAAAGATTCTTGTGGAAAGTGATGCAGATACACATGAAGCTCATGTTGTTTATGCAAGGTTTCCGGATGATATTCAGTTCAGAAAGGTGTTGTTGATGTATCCAATCATGTCAACAGGAAATACTGTCATTAAATCGGTCAACGTTCTGAAAGAGCATCTTGTTCAGGAAGAGAATATCATATTGGCAAATTTGTTCTGCACACCGACCGCCGTTCGAGCTGTCCTGAGCGCTTTCCCGAATGTAAGGACACACCCATAATATGCTTTCTCATAGTTCAATTACTTATTTAGAGGATAATTGAAGAAATTTCTATTGTTATATTTTTATGCAGATGAAAATTCTTACATCAGAGGTCCATCCAATTGCTCCAAATCACTTTGGTCAGCGGTATTTTGGAACTGATTAAAAAATTATGTTCGTGTGAAAACCACTTTCAGCCGTTTTTACAATACTACGTCAGAGTGAAATATGCACATAATAATATGAACTGAATGTTCAGTTCCGCGTAACTTTTGTATCCTTCATTTCATGAACATTGGCAGCTTACAGTCCTGTAACTTACGGTGGTTCATTTTTATTACTAGTCGTTGGCCAGTTTGACTTGGGATGTATCCATAAAGTGATGAAAGATCAATCTCTCGTATATTATAACTCTTTTATACTTCTGTATTCCTTGACACTCTGAGTCAACCTTCACAGTCTCGCAGAATCTTACTAAACGTAGGGATATATGGTATGGTTAGGTCATTGTGTGATGCGGATATTTTATGACTGTTCAACCCTTTCACCATAGCGGATAGATAGTAACTATTTATCTATTCGTTGTGCTTTCACTATAGCCTTACCCTCCAGCTAGTTTCAGCAAATTTGACGGATGAATGAACCGCTATCGCGAACGTATATGCATATTGTTGTAGATTATCGACTTTAGAAACGTGAGTACTGGTTATAGCAAGACTGCTTGAAAAGCTTTAATTTTTGCTGATTGGTTTCACTGTCCCATCGAATCTGAAAATTTTTACCTCTACACAGTCATTCAAACTCTCATAGTTGGTCTCTGCAAATTATATTTATTATATTACCGAGTCTGATTTGTGATGTCGAACCAAAAACGGCACAGCAAATACATCTTGTCTAAATATAGTCAAATCATCTAGTGGATTACACAATCCAATGACTGTCGAGTTATAGAACTGATAAATCGCGGTGTTGTAGAATATGCTTGGAATGATTTTATAATAATGGTCTGTCTCTCTTTCTCCTTAGAATTAGATAGACTCCTCAAGAACACTTGTTTTACTGCTGTATAGGTAGGCGTTGTATAAATATCGTGTGATTTGGAGATACTTTTAAAAATACCTTGTGTAGACGTAGATTTGCACAATCAAAATGACTATGTATCAAGGAATGTACGAATGAACGGTTCAACAAACAAAGATATCCATTTTGATTGTAATTGTGTGCCTGAAACGAAACAGATTAATGCATATATTAAGGAATTGTATTAGATATAATTTCCTTACTTCTCACGTTGAAATAATATAACTGTGCCACATATTCTCCACGAGCATTTCCTTTTGCAAGTAGCAGCTTCAAATGCGTTACAAACCTACAATACGAGTAATTGTATGACTTTCCATGTAGTACGTACTTTATAAATGGACATTTAAAAAAATTTTATTCCAGTAATATATACATGCTTGGATTACAATCTTTTTAATTATAAATATAATTCAATCAATTTTATTATATTTAAACATTAATTTAAGTATGCTTTTGAATGCTTGAAAACCTTACTACATTCATAAGTTATTATGAAATAGAAATGTAGTGCTTATTTCTTTTGGTTTACTATAAACTTTATAATCTATTCGTTGGAAAATTGAATAAATTAATAATTCTTCTAGAAGAAAGTGAACGAAACACAACTTTTCAGTTAATACATTTTTTCCTATTTGCATTGAATTGCACGAGGTATGTATGCATAAGCAATGTCCTGTTGCGTATTAGTATGATTTATAATATGACCTTCTTCGAATAAGCTAGTTTTAGTTAAAAGCTTTTGCTACTAAAAGCTATCTTACTCGCTCCCCCAAAATTTCATTGTAGTATACCTCCATTGATCCATAATTTTCTAGAATATGCCAATAAAAATATATCCCTTGCTTGACGATATCAACTCTGAACGAACAATGTTCTGGCCTGATAGAAAAACTTCGCAATTTTGATTGCTTGCAAATAAGCAAACTAACACTACGTTAATTCCTACATGCTCTAACAGTAAGTAGCTATGTTATGTGTCTCCTGCACTCGTTTGTCAAGGTACATTTATAAGAGCAAAACTGGAAGTAAGACTTTTAATTGTGAGCAAAATTTTGCAATTCTCTACCATAATTAATATATGCATAGTGTTTATCAATGATTAAGAACATCAAACCAAAATTTGCAACATGATACGAAGATATATATGTATCCCATGAAAAATTAACAGAAAATGCAACGGATCAAATCTGGCAATGTACAAATTCAATATCCTAAAGCTCAAGGTAGCTTGACAAGTTAGCTGAACATACTCATTGATTGCATTAGGCAGTTTGTTTACTCAGTTAACACTCTTTTTGGCTTGCACGCGACGTGTACCACTGCAATTGGCAAGAGTAAATAAATTTGATAGTTTTCACCAGAAATATACATGCTGTCTCTTCGCTTGCTTGTTATAATAATAAGACATTTTCTTTTATGAAACTTTAATACAACTTATAAACAATAATTAATATCTTGAGTGCTCATTCATAAAATTAGCGGTAATTAATTACGTACTCCTTAATGCAATACACGCTTAAAAAGATATCATCTAACGTGTTGCTGGTGTGATACATTGTTGAGTTGAAGCCTCTTCAGTACGATCAAGGGAAGGTAAACTGATACTCGTTTGGTAAATATGGTAAGTAATGTAAGATTTAAGTAAGGTTACTCATCCACTTCTTCCTCCACTGCCTCCGCCTCCGCTGGGGCCTCGCCATCATTCGTTGTTGCTGGTGGAGCTTCTTCTGTTGTTGGGGCTGGAGTTTCTGTGACGTCGTTCTGTACAGGAGCTTCGGGTTTTGCGTCCGCATCTGCAGAACTTTCTCTGGACGTTCCGTTTGCTACTTTAACGTTGTTATTCGCAGCTTTCGGGCATTTCAAAAATGATTCTAGTTCATCATTTTCATTTGCTAATTCAAAATCGTCAAAGTCCTGAAATGGGATGAAACAGCAAATTTATTTCTTGTGCACGACATGTGAAACTAACTTTCTAAGGTGCATTATTATAGCATTATTAATACATACCCCACAATATTCTTCCTCGTTGAAAACTTGTGGAGCCAAAACAATCTTTGCATCGGCTTTTGGCTTCGCATTCTTCAGCATAAATTCTTTATCAGTTTCCCTGGATGGATCTGTTATGTCTATAGGCTCATATGGAATCGATTTACTATCCAAAATCATCATCACACGCTGCTGGCGTTTCTTCACCTGAAAAATATTAGATTGAAAGGAGCAATAAGTAAACAAGTGCTTAAGAAAAAATCAATTATGCCAACATGCCCCAAAAAGCATCAAAGTTATTACCTCCTTCTGTCCAGAAATCTCCGAGTAGTATACTTTAATGCCCATTGTGAATCCTAATTCGCAATATGTTTCGCTAGATTCCTTCCTTAGGTATATCTTCTGCGCTGCTTAGTTTCACTCTTCACTTGTCCTCTTGCGTCTCTTGAGATGAATGAACGAGTTTTTAAACGATGACGGATGGTGATTATGTCCTCGCGTACAAATGGCTCACACTTTTCAAGGAACACCCACACGAAATATTATGTTCTGATTTCATAAATATTTTCCCTGTGTTACAATAATTTAGTCTAAACTAGCTCAACAAGTGAAATAACGGTATGTACGAACCACTTGTGCTTTCCTGCAACGAACACGTATCACTATTACGAAGCACTATTCGTTGGAATTGGTCAACCAGTGAAATGCGCACTCACTTTATCTCCAAACCAGCACAATAGAATGACACTATGGACAATATGTGGACTTCCTTGGCCTTGTGGCTAATAAACTTTCGTTAGTATGAAAATGACCTCAACGTTGCACCCACACGTACACAGAACTCGGTACCACACTTGCGACCACGCACAACTATATGGTTGCAATTGCAAGCGACAACAAAAGACGTAGCGTAGATATATCCTCTACACTTCCAATTGTAATGTTTCCTCCTCTGTGTTTTCCTGGTTTATGTTAGCACAGGCTGCAGTGTAATTCGCTTTCGCCAACTTAGATATACCTAAATATCAGAATTAAATGCATACAATTGATTGAAACTTGAACGAATAGCAAATTTGATATAAAAAATTATTTAGGAAACCCTACTGTAATGTGGTAGATGTGATGACTTGACAATCCGAAGAAAATCTCAGTATTCAGCCCTTGAATTCAGAGAATGGTTGGATGATGATGCTATCGACTTCGACATTCGCTGTCCTCAAACTTTTGGAATCTGCAAAACAAACAAATTTAATGAAATATCCGGTGGTGATTGTGAAGCACTTTGCTACTACCGAGTATTGAACACAAACCTCAGAGAATGTTTTATTACGTTTGCACAATATAAAACAAATGCATACAATATCCAATACGAGCAAGCTACCTCATCAGTGATGACTACAACGCGTATATAAAACGACTCATTCGACTTTAGCAATCTTATCTCGTCAGAGCAAAACCTGAATGTTGTATGACAATGCGATCCTACAAACCTTGCAAACCTGTGACCACCATGACTTTCTCAAAGCACCAGCGTTCATGCCATAGCTCAAGCTAACTATTCATACAAATTTCTTGTGTCGAATGCGGAAAAGCGTATAAGCGAACACTATATAGAATAGGAGAGAAGCAATCGTTAATTTGGCACGGATCTTTTCCTTTTGTGAAAGGAGAATATAGCGAGGTGCAAGCGTACCTATGCACATTTCAATGTTCTCGTTACCGATCGAAAAGTATTTCACTCTCGCTCAACATCATAATAAAAATCACAATAGGGAAAAGTTCTTGGTTCAGCTTAAGATGCAGTTGTTGGTGTTCAGTCAGGATGTATCAGGATGCTTTTAACCAAGGTATGCGCACTTGGCCACACAAGGTTTTCATGCAATGAGTTGTTAAAAAAGTCTTTGCACATATCTCTCTCTCAGAGCAAGAATCTTGCATTACATCTTCGCATTTCCAGATACTTCTCCGCCGATATGAATGGACCGTATAGCGTAACCGAGTGAGTGCCTAATGCTTTTGTCGGCAGACCATCACATGAAAAACCACACCAAATTGCATAAAATGTACAAACTGAATTTCGAAAATTTGCAAGTTCCAACCGTATAATCAGAGTTGTAACCGTAACAAGTTGCTCAGTTCTAATATCCGCATCTGGTGCTAGTTTGGCTCTTGCTTTTACTGGAATTGGAAATAGTGTATGTCAATTACGATTAACAGGGAAGCTAATAGTTCAATTCAAGTTCCCGTAAAAACTAATTATAACATTGAAGGCATGCTGTAATGAAATATAAAACTTTCCACAGCATTTGAAAGAAAGCCACATAAAAGCTTTTTATACGATGTACATGTACTCACGTTACGCTACTAAAATCCAATGAATCTTGGCCTTGGCAAAGGAATATAATGTAAGATAAAAAGTAGGAAACTGAAAAATTGACTGAAAAAATGCATCTACACACATTTTATATAAAAAACACCCAAGAGTGTTTGTAACAAAACACCATGAAAAAATCTTTTCGTTTTCTACATTTTAATTCAAATTCAGTGTATGGAAGTATATAGGGTTCTCTTCTCTTACGCTGTGGATGTGCAAAACGGCAAAACATGAGTATAAAGCAAAAACCACTTAACTTGCATTTACTCTTCACACAAAGTTTTCTCCATCCTTTGTACGCTGATGCTTTTGTATGAATTTCGTATTGAAATTGAAACTTTTGAACTGATAAACATCACATGAATACCTATTATATATTATATCCAACGTGATCATATAAATCGCGGATCTCGTATCACAAAGTAAAACTAAGATTTCACAAAGCGTTTACGTTTACCCAGTCAAAATCCGAAAACCTCAGATTGGATGAAAAGGTTTGAAGAAAACCAACAAATACATAGAGATTGTTAAACCTTAGGATTCGGAGTGAGAGATGATATGAAATGAAGAAGATTGTGTTGCTGATGTGTACAGGAAGCAAAACATGTGCATAATATGTAACTGCATATTCAACAAACTATAATAATCTTGGATGGAGTAGTATGCTTTTCTGCCAACTATAACTATAGCCATCTCGTCTCTGCATTTATGCTCAAAAATGTAAAGTGTACAGCAGGTTTCAGTTGATATTATATGCTGCCAAAAGACACAACAGGAAGGGAGAAGAAGAATCTCTCAATAATAAAGAGTATATCTGTGATCTTCCAAGAATGAAAGGGAAAATCTCGCGTTTCCAAAAAATACAAGTGGAAAGTACATTGCCTCCTATTTCCTTCTCGTTTACTTACACTTTCGAGATGTTTTGCTTCGCTTTGTACATGATGAACAAGCTTCTTTTTTTAAAAAAAAATTGCTATATAACTTGGGGAAAGGAAACGCATATCAAAATAACAACGTAGAATTATATATGATTGTAATGAGCATTGAAGTCGACGTCGGAACAAGATGGATGTATACGGTTGATATACATTTCCCTATTCTATTAAACTATCTGATATTAATATATACTTTAGAGTATATGCATTCACGCAAACACATATGCTTCCGGCTTCCGCTCTTGACTTGATCGTTGATAGCGCATTCGCGGAGAAATCATGAATAAGAATAAAGTCACCAAATAAACCCCGCCGTAGTTTTGCATGCGTACTCTTGGACTAGCCTTACAATTTTGTCAATGCCATTTTAATGCGATTCTGCTGGTGATATACACACGTGAGACGTGAATAAGAATGTAAACTGCACAAATCCATGCTTGAAACTTGATCTCAATACATTAAATTAATTTACTCGGAACTACGACATGAATAACCTAACCGTATGCTTCTTGCTGTACATTTAACCTTGCACACTTGCAAGCAACGGATTAGAAGGATCTGATTGCAGATTGCAGCAATAAAAAACAAACTTAAAAATCAATCTATTACGCAGATCGTATGTCGTTTGATTTCAATCCTTCCTGAAAGTGAAACCCCGAAGAAATCTAACCAGGCAGTGATGCAAAGACGAACTCATTAAAAACAAATTCATGAGCCAGAAAACACTTGGATGTTTTAAACCTGCTATTTACTCTATCATATTACTTTCCAAATTAAACGTGTGCATAATTATTTATATGCAATGCAGGTGGGTTCCAAACCCCGGTTTCGCTTTAAAAAATAACTGCAGCAAATTACCCATTTTAAAAACTAAAGTATAATACCTTCTCTCTCTCGCATGCCAATTGATGAAGAATAAAATGGATATTTTGTAAGGTTTTTTACTTATCTTTCTCTACACAACCTAACACATATGCTATATGGAATGACCATAAAACACGGATTATCAGATCCCACCTCACATACAATACAACACATTAACTATAAAATACATGATTTTGTGAGAGATAAAGTAAGAATACAATGACAGCATCAGTAACAGTGCAATGAATCTGTAACCTTCAGACTTGAGTTTGAATGGGCCGAATTCATATAAAGAAAATCAACAAGCATGACAGCCAGAACTTTTCTCCGTGCCCGTGCATCAAGATGAGAGTTGGAGAACATGTAATTTTTATTGTTATGTTATGCTCTTCCGGCTCTTCGAATGCAAAAAATGCTTATCAACTGACAGCCTTACATCTTCGAGAAGGGAACTTTCCCATTCTCCATACTTATGAATTTTTTTGATAATAAGGGGAATTGTAGCAGATATAAACCATTTGCCAACATACATGGTATGTCGAAGCCCGCTCCGCAGGGTTCGTTATGAAGTAATGTATTTTTTAAACAAAAAACTTCATATAATAATACAACACTTCAAAATATAAATTCATATCATGTGCCTCGTCAGGAACCAGCCAACTGGAAAGTAATGCCGGCTTATTAATGCTTAATCGCACAATTTACGTAGTCCGCAAATATTTCTCTTATGACTATAAGATATTTCTTACACTACTTTCTTATATTATAGTACTTCATAGTATGAAGTTCATAAGTTCATACTCATATTCCTGATGTGCTTACCGCATTCTACGAACGAAAGAAATTTCAATTTCTACAGCATTCATATTTTCAATCTTTTGAAATTCGCCAGATTTTCTTACGAAATCTCCGTCATGATCATGATATTGATCCCAAAAATGTCATGAATATCAATACCGAATGCTGAATACCTTCTGTCCATTTTTCATTACATAATTAATGTACATACGTACCTATAAAAGTTATCCCTGACAGCCACTGACAGATGTAACAAAGTAATCAAGGTTCAGTTTTCACGTAAACAAAATACAGCATTCAGCATACACATAGCACACACAATTTTGACAAGTTTACACCAAACTTGTGGTGAAATATACTCCAATAAATTCACTTTATTAGGTACCGGCACACCCAAGAGAAATGGAATATTGAATATAGAGAAATCTGAGAAAACTTCTCAATCTCGATCTAAATATCGAGTGAAATAATACAACAGCAATAAATTGTGCGTGCCACAGACTATACACTATACCCATGTAATGATCTAATTGACACCAAAAATCTATCTTCACAATTTACAAATTATAATCTTAATTTAAGTTCGAAATGTGTTTACATACCAATAATCCTCTTCCTTTTCCAGATTTTTGCTGTATGCTCTCTTGCTAGCGGCACCAACTAATTAAAGGGATGACGATATGATATACACACTTGCTCAGCTTTTCCAGAATAATAAAAATAAATAATGAGCACACACAACTGAACACACCAGCACAAACCTGATCCTCTGACAACACTTCAAATGGTAATGCAATAAAAAAAGTTGTAATATATATTACGGCAATCTTACATGCACTATATGCACATCGGAAAAAACCTTTTTCAAGTCCAACAAAAATCTCCACTTTTACTCTCAGCCAGCAGTAGACTGTAAGTACATTTCCAGAGCAGTGAAATTGACAACGTCTTGAAAGTGAGATCACATAGCTTTCAGCCCAAAGAGACCTTTTAAGATGTTCAATGTTTTGGCAACTCAATGATCAAGATCAATGTAAAAAATGTAGATACGCTGTGTGCTACGAGAATCTTCATTGTTTTCTATGTCCTTTCTTATATAACGCTCTCATATTCTCATGTTCATGGACTTTTAGCTCTGGTGTGTGTATTCCATGTCAAATGTACTCGCAGTGCTTTTTGGCGTTATATTTTATATATGCAATGCAATGTCATTTAAAACTTATGTGCAGCATTTCTAAGGAATGCATGTATCTGAATATACCAATTCCCAATTGTTCCTTGTATTTTGTGCACAAGGAAGGGATACCCCATCCATAACATTGGCATCAAAACTACTTCGCACAAAAAGCTTTGGTGATTTTACAACGTAAACTGTGAAGTGTGAATACAGTAGTATAGAGCATATACTTTAGGCATAGGACACTTATACATAAGCTTAGGTATAAAATCCGTATCTGCTTGCCAGTCTGCATACTTCCCATTAAGAGCAAAAGTGTATGTAAGTTTTATGTACGTAGCCACAGCCAATGCACTTGTTTGTGTTGTGTGCATAATATCTGCACTGAACGCGATACGTGTATGCGTATTGTATTGTTGTAGTTCACATGATCAGCCATATGAGCAAGACAACCAATATTTGAGAATTTTTCTTGAAAAAAGTAATACACAAAGGCATTGTCAAGTAGTTGTAAAAACGAGTGCCTAATTGTTATTATTCTCTGTGGGTGCTGGAGGTGCTTTATCCTTGCCCATTATCATTGTTTGATATTTGTTGTGATAATTGATTTCGCGAGAGTTCAGAGTGCAATTAATAATCATACTGACTTTTTGCAAGGTTTGGAAGTGCTTGTGGCTTGGAACTAATTTGTGGTGAGTAAAATTAAAAGCGTTGTTGTTTGTTGTTTTAGATCATTTTTTTGTGAAACCTTAAATTAATTCGGTCGATTCTGATAATTGTCTCTGATTTTAGAAGGGTGAAGGGATTCGGGATTCATCTTGTCCATTTGGCTTGATTGAGTTTGTCGACGTATCAGAACAAGGGTGAAGGGCGCATCTGCGTACCTGTACTAATCGTAAAACACTCCAGTCCAGACTGACAGAGGTGACACTCCAGCAGGAGGTGTTGCGACAAATTTTCTAATCGAGATGTCAGGAAGCACGAGCACAGATGCGAAAACGACAGGGAAAGATGACATGGCTTCTTCGAAGGAGAAGTGGATGGAGAAAGTTGAAGCAGTTCAGATACCCCGTTCAGAAATTAACAAATTGATTATGAACTATTTAGTAACGGAGGGATTTAAGGATGCAGCGGAAAAGTTTCAGATTGAGTCTGGCACAGAGCCCGGAGTTGATTTAACTACACTAGATCAACGAATTAAAATTTTAGAATCGATACAAGAAGGAAGAATACAAGAAGCTGTGCATATGATAAATTCTTTCCAACCTCAGTTACTGGATGACAACCGATACTTGTTCTTTCACCTCCAGCAGCAACACCTTATAGAACTCATTAGACAAAAGAATATTGACGGAGCATTGAAATTTGCACAGGAGCACCTGGCTGATCAAGGCGAGGAGAATTCACATGTTCTGGAAGAATTGGAAAGGTGAGTACTTAATCAAAATATTATTCTGGAGAATTTTAAGCTGTTCTTGTGGTGTTATAGAGCAGACTGAGCAGGATTTGATTTTAATATATTGATATTTTGCTAATATTTTAGAACATTAGCCTTGCTCGCATTTGAAGACCCAGAACATTCTCCTTTTGGAGATCTACTCGCAATATCCCATCGACAAAAAGTTGCCAGTGAATTCAACATCGCTTTTCTAGCACAGGATTTTCAAGATTCTTCTGTGTCGAAGTTAGCATTTCTCCTTAAATTTATACTTTGGGCTCAGGAAGAAATGGATAAAAAGAAACTGAAATACCCGAAAATGGCTGATTTAGCTACAGCTTCAATTGAAGACCCCAAATAAATGGACTGGTAAATTAGCCTAGTAATTAAAACAACTCTGATAATAAATTTAGCATATAGTAATGAAAACTATCGTTTTTGTTAATTAAGAAAAAATTAAGACTTCTCAATATAAAATTGTGAAGAATTTTGCTAATATATTAGCGAATAATAACAAAACAAACTTCTATATATAAGTTACTTCGTGTACTCACTGTCACTAATCGGTAAGTTATCTATCTTGCACATGGACGTCCACTGGAGGATAGCCACATTGTTATACTTGTTTTGTATGATGTGTATTCGTGTTAATGTGTACCGGTTTTATAGAAAAGGCAAAGGCATCTCATTCAAAGGATTATTTCGTCGTTATTGTTTTCAGTTTTAGTAATTAAATAATATAATCTAATTAAAAGAAACGGAGCGCGTGGACTCTGTGCAGTTTTAACTTACAAATCGCAATTTGTATTGTCAGGTGTGAGTGTGAATATTGATAGTTTGCTAATTGTGCAATTGCACATGTACATGTGTATCCTCGTCTAAAAGGAAAATGATAAAAAAGGAAATATAATTTATTTGACATTATTTCACCAGTACTTCTAAATGCGCAGTTTGTACATTTCACTGGACGTTTGGAAAATCATATTCCAAGTTTCAGTACACAGTCATTATAACACTTTCATTTTGTTCCATCAGTTTTTAATATTGTGAGAAATATCTAGGTTGCCACTAATTCCGTCGGTTTCTGACAGATAAACGTATTTTAAGAGAAAAAGAGAATGCAAGCGTATTTATTATCACCGAGTATCAAACACGGCATGATAAAAAGGTCTATAAAAGGCTCAGGGATATATTTGAATTGCCAGGTTTATTACAGAAACGAAATTTCATCGCATTCCCAACACCCATTCTCGTGGCACAGCCTTTGTAAATCGCTAATTCACAAGGCCCAAATGCACAGTATGTACGATACATATGCAAGGTAACATGTAATACGGTCATTGAACAAAGCAAACAATGACACATCTTAATTTTCAACATCAAACCGAGTCATATAACAACTCCATTGATTTTCTGTCAAACATTTTCCTATAAACACTCTTACCCAAGCGAATATGAACTTGTATGAAAATTGTTAGCATTTTATAGCCGCAAGTTTGTACAGGAATTTAAAGATTATACAGACTCAGTCAAATTACATGCATCAATACACTCAAAAATAGGTATTGAGCAATGTACCGTACGAAATGGAAAAAATGCATGCGTCAAGAGATACGAAGAGATTATAAAACTCCTTTTAGACGTAAGACGTCTTGCGACTCAAGTGAAACCTAAAAGTAAATGAAATTGAAACGGACATGGACAGTACAAATCCGTTGTAAAAGTGTAAAAGGCCATAATACTATTGCGTTTCAGATGAGCACAAAGCCTATACGCCAACAAAGTCGAAATAACCCTTTTTCTCTTGCTCTCGAGTGGGACAAAATTGGTGATGCCGAGCCGAGATTGACTATTTAATGCTAGGTTTCTCTATTGCCTCTCTCTCTCTGCAGAGTAAAAACTTCCACAAGAGGAATGCATGCAAATACATAAGTAGACGCTTTTGAAATGTGTATATAGTTTCAGTTTAGGAGTAAGCATATTATCCACATTTGTTCATTGCAGCATTCAACAGGCAATCCACACATGCAACTTGCCACTTTGCCACAATTGCCACACACACAAATCACGTTTACACAAGTCGAGAGCTGCAAAAGAAATTTGTATTCAGACTAATAAGTGGATGATGCATGCACGCAGTGATCTCTCCTGATATATGCATATACCTAAAAAGTACATGTATTCGGCTCACTTCTCCACTTATTATACGTGATCATGATCATGCATGATACAAAGATAAAACATATATAATACCATTGAGCTCACAATCATTTAGCTGTGTGCAGAGAGTGAACAGTGAACATGAATAGTAAAAACTCTTGGCATTTTGTAGTTTAGTTAATTGTGCTGCTATATATCATTGGTTTATGCATTCATCCACTCCTCACTCCACTCTTTGGCACACAACATCAGTCAGGATTTTATGCAGGAGTCTATTAGTCATATATTCATTGCAGATTACATGTAGCTGAACTGAAAAGGTATTTTCCATTTTGTGTGCAAAAGTTCTCTTTTAAAAGGATTTTTCCACAAATTTTTCATAGCACACGCAGTTCTAGCAGACTCAACACACAAAAACTTTAAAGGCAAAAGTAAAAAATAGTACTACTTTTTCTTGTCAGAAATATATGTAATTTACTTCAAAGCATACGGTATATATCCATTCGTACTGTCATTTGTTCTCTCAGTCAGAGTCATTGAAGGACGTTCTGATAATTTCATGATAATTAGTCCATCTAATAAAGCAAGGGAATTTTGATGGCATTTTTGCGGACTATTGTTTTTCTCATTTCTAATTGAGGAAATTCACTTGCTCAAAAATAATTTCGCCCATATAGACATATATATTCGCATATATCCCGTGGTGTGCACTCCTTTTTGTAAGGTGTGTCCTGCATTTTTTTCTCTTCCTATCGAAGCTGAAGGAGTCACCCATCTCATGCACCTATTCTAGTTTTTATATCGAATGCACATACCTTATTTGTGCAACAAGGAGAGAGAGAAGTAATTGCTTTAATTGCAAAGTTGTCATTGTTAGCCCAAAAGCGTGGTGCTATAATCTCGACAATAATCTCACAGGAGTATCTGTGCCGAATGACACAAGATTGAGTTGGCGTTTTTTGGCTCATTAAACCACAGTAAAGTGTATATAGTCTACACGTATGAAAAATGTGGTCCTTTTTGTAGTAAAAGTTTAAGCTTTGGTGTTCGCGATCCAATTATTATTTGTCAAAATATTTCGCTCATTACCTCCACTATTTTCTCAGCTACAGCAACAGTATTTTCATGCAGCTTCTAACAGTTCCTCTTCACTGAATAATTCTGGTCGAAATAAAAATACAAAAATGTCTAATATTTCCGACATCCTCGAAGACGTCAGGGCCAGTGGAAATGGTCACGATAATGGGGAAGTTGATAGCAATTACATTTTAATTGATATTGGTGCCAATCTAACGAATAAAAAGTTCTCAAGGGATGTGGACTCTGTGGTGCAACGAGCCAAAGAATCTGGAGTTCAGAAAATCATGGTATGTGAAATGTGCTTTTCTTCGATCGATCCTCACTAATTTAATGTGACGTAATAAATTGCTCAAAAAATTCCGTTATAACTGCACAGGTCACCGGGACAAATATTTTAGTCAGCAAAGAAGCTTTAAGACTGACAAGGTTGTTTCCAGACGTTTTATTCTCTACTGCTGGTGAGTGAAGGAGCATGTGCCAACGGTTCACTCATTTCTTTATGCGTAACTATTTGTCATGATTTTATATTTTCATTATAAAAATTACAAAAACAGGAATCCATCCTCATGATGCCAAGACATACGATGAAACGTCAGAGTCAGAACTAGAAACGCTTCTGTCTAATCCGGAGTGTGTCGCAGGTAGTATGCTCCATATATATTACCAATTTACATCATAAAGAGACACTATTAATTGATTTCGCAAGGATACTTAAATGAAATTTTTACCTCAACAGTTGGAGAATGTGGGCTGGACTTCAACAGGAATTTCTCTCCACCTGAAACTCAGCTAGAGGTGTTTGAGAAACAAGTTGCCTTAGCGTGTCGCTTACGAAAACCGTTATTTTTGCATGAGAGAGATGCACACGACGAGCTCATGGAGGTACTCAAGAAGTATCACTCTTCCCTTCCACCCTCCGTTTTGCATTGCTTCACAGGAAATGTAACGCAAGCAAAGGCATACATGGACCTTGGTCTGTACATCGGGATCACAGGTTATATTTGGAAGGATAAGTCTGAAGATGGCGTACGGAAAATGCTATCAGACAATATTGTTCCGCTGGAGAGGCTTCTAGTCGAAACTGATGCCCCTTTCATGTTTCCAAATACTCGATCCGCTAAGTTGTCCGCTGAAGTGAAACAAGTAATTACCCCGAGGTAAGTTTTCTTTTCTGTTAATTGCCAATTAGATATTCCAAGAAAATGTTACTGAATGATTTACTTATGACTCAAGTCCTTAATTATTATTCCAGATCGATGACGTTTCTCAATCGGTATTGCACTTTCCAACGGAACGAGCCATGCTCACTTCCCTGTACCGTCGAACTAATTGCAGGGCTGATGGGAAGGGCTCCTGAGGATGTGGCCCTTGCAACCACATACAACGCTTTGAAGTTGTTCGGCTTGTCGTCCTAAAAGGATTTTGTAGCACGATGCTAAGAAGCAAGCTTGATAAGTACGACTGATATTGTGGTTGTCTCATAATATAATATCTCGCCCTCGTCATTGTTTAAACCATGTGTGCCCTTTATAACCGAAAATAGTCATTTTAATGCTGCTATTTTAAGTGCTCACGACTTATCGTTTAATGTATGTATATATGATCCGGACTTGTTTTGACTTGTATTATATAAATTACCTCTGTTTTATGTAGAATGTAATTTACACACTGCATTCGCAACATTTGTCGAAAATTTGCTAGAAAATCACCTCGTTGTCGAGACCATTATTGATATTCCGTGTTTGAAATATTCTCGTCGTTTATAGTTAGTATACATGTCTATTTTTAATGTTTGAAAGACACTTCGATTCTTCCTCCAGTTGTACTAATAATGTATAAGACTTCAGAACGTCCGCAATAATTACACGAAAATTGTATGTGCCTACAGCGGTATAGGCTGTAAAACGTTGACTGAATGTGCTCAAAAAATTCTAAAAATTTCATGGGGGTTCCTCTCTTGGTCATTGTCACAGTCTGATATTGCAAATTTTGATGTTCATCAATATTTAATGTGTGATACGTGAAGTGAACATGTATATTATGCCTTGACGTCCTAATTTTTGTACTCGTACAATCTTACAATCTTTGTTAGTTTACGTACACATATAAACATATGCAGCTATAACCTTTCGAACAATTAACAATAATTTATCGCGAATTCACCTTTTCTGTTTCCATTTTATAACAAATTATAATTTTCTCACCCGTTCTTCAACCTGCTTCTTGACTAAATTTGCTCATTGCAGATTTTTTTTTGTAAAATAGTGAGATTAGATTTTGATAAAGCTTACAGACAAACAAACATAGATAGAGCGTTTATATATATGTAGGCTCAAACGATATAATTAAATCATAGCTAAAATACTTTATCGAGCGATCGACAATCTTTATGCGAACAAATTACGAAAAAATGCTTCAAGAATTAATAGTCCAAATATCTTTATTGTGTACCATCTTGCCTTAAACAAAACTTTTACAATTAATCAGTATTTGTTGTAAATTCGAGTTAGGCTACGAGAAAATATACATAGCACCGATCTATTATTGTTATAAGACGTTTCGTATCGGAACAAGAAATTATAAAGGAAAAACATCGTGAAATAAAGTTTAAAACATTCAAATAAACTATGGTGCAGTGCAGAGATTGGTACTGAATGCAGTAGTATTCCCAAAAATTTATGAAATGCGCGTCATGGGCTTTTATGTTGCAAATTTAACTGAGCTCATCTTATATTCGGCTGCATCGTCGTAAAAACATCAAAGGAAAATACGACTATGGCCAAACATTGCATTGCACATGGGCCTAATCAAGGGATAAAAATGCTTTCAGCAGATCTGAGTCGTGCTAACACAAAGTGCATATTTCGCTAACATCAAACGTTACATGCTGATAAATCTTCGTAAATGGTATTTTGTGGTATCGTGATACCCTGTACACGGAGTTATCTCATGGTTTAACAATTCGGTATGACTTTTGTTTCAGCTTCCAATTTCCAGTCTAGGTGCATGGTACCAGAGGTTCTGTGGAACTTGATGTAATTCTGATTCTTTCTCGTTGTTGGAAAAACTATGTCACAGACCTAGATCTACTTAGATACTATGGGATTAGGGAATGTATGAATTCCAACGGATACAGCCGATGAGCCGTAAACTGCATTTCTATTCTTGATCTTGCGGGAAAGATATTCGACAAATTGTTACACGACCATGAGCTGCTTAATGCAACTAAACTTTACTTTATTTGTTGTAGTAAGTGATTAAGATTAAACGTATCTACCCCGATGCTTGTAGGATGATGAATTATGGCGTGGCAAACACTGTCAACTGGCGGTGGAGCCGGTGTAGGTGTATTTTTACATTATGTCATTTTTATAAAATCATTTTAAAACATTACTTTAATATGATGTAGTAAGTAGCAAATTATGTATGGTGACCGTTATCTACGATGTAAAAAGCTTATCTGTGATGATTGTTGTGAACTGCGTGTTTATATGTAAACTCATCTCATGACGCATATTATAATTTATTTTCATTCTGAGTCACTTCTTGCGAAGTTTAGCTTCATCATTGCATTACAATGCCTAAAATTCCAAGAAAAGCCATCGTTTCGTATGAGTACTTATACCTATAGACAGTAATCAATGAGTAATAAGTTGTCGCCTTCACTCTAGTCACCTCCTTTTGCCAATAACTCCTGAAGGGTTGAAGGCCTTTTCCAGTCAAGACTTCGTTTTTTCAATCAAAATATTGCAAGAGCATTTTCTCCAACGTACCCGTGTATTTGTGCAAAAATTTCACATACTTGAAGCCTATCAAGTTGCTCAATATTAAGACAGCCTTTTCTTGCAAGCAATCAATTTAGATAAAATCTCAATGGATCCTCCTCATCTCCGCTACGCAACTCCTCCACTAGATCAAGATGTTCTTTATGATGACGGGGAAACGGTAGTTTTGCTACCTCTGCAAACAGGAACATCCGCCGTGAAATCAAGGACATTCGTTTTAAGTGATGAGAATCGTCTGGTATTTCACGAACTGAAGGATCTCATATTTCAAGGAGATTGGGAAACCCTTCTTGCAAAGCTTCTCGAGTACAAAGACTTCCCTATCGACAGCCAAGACAATTCAGATGGCAAGTTCAGCCTTCTTCATCATTCAGTTTCGAAGGGAAAAGTGGATTGTATCAGAGTGCTTATAGAATTTTCAGCCAACACCAACATTAAGGCTGAAAACGGGTGGACTCCAATCCATTTACTTGTCAACTCAGGTTATAGAGACGCTATACCGTACTGATAAGACAGAAATATATAGATAAAGCCCAAGAAATACAAAGAAGAACGCTGTTAAGATATCGTGTTTGAGAAAGGGCTTTTTGTTCTATAAATTGCTTTTCTTGTTTACATGAACAAATGTTGTTGTTGATGGCTTGATGTATTTATACTGGTGACTGGAGATACAACACTACGACTTTCCATATTGTGTTATTTTTTCCAGATTGTCAATGCGAATATGCTGTAACCATATTGTCAAATGTTTGAATATGCTGATCGACGGGGGAGGTGATGTTGACCTGGAAGATGACCGTGGAGAAACACCTCTCTATTATGCAGCGAGAAATTGCATGGAAGAACCTGCAAAACTACTCCTACGCAGTGGAGCGGATATCAACCATTGGTACGACTTAAAATCACAATCGCTTTCTCTACACATGACGCAATATTATGAGAATCAGGTACTGGATTGACATCTGCTCTTGCAAAAATATTGAAAACTTTAGAATCGCTATCGGTGTAACGTGTACATCCTAAAAATATCCAACTAACTCAAACGGAAAAGTTGACAGGTTTTTAGGGAATGCTTTTGTCATGTCAATTCCAGCTTGAAAAAGTTTTTGATAAAGAGTACCTTCCATATTCATAGAGGCGTTTGGAGTTCTTGCTGTATTGGAAGTTGGAACACTTCCAAATTCTATACTTAAAAATAACACTGTACACCTCCCAACTTTTGATTAGGGTTGATGGGACAAGTGTCGCTACCATACTCGCGCAATACCTTCCTGACGTTCTGAAGACAGAGTTTGACAAACGCATTACCATTGACAGGAAAGAAGGGCGGAGAGGCTTACGCTTGGATTTCAGGTACGTATGCATATATATGGAGTATCCATGCACCACCAACAACTTTTCCAGAATCATTAATCACCAACCATTACCTGTATTAAATAATAGAATTTCTCATGCATCATTGCTTTTTGCATTTAAACTTTTTCTGCTTATGTACATCCCATGCGCTACATCTCACAATCCCAATCGCAAACGTCAATGGAAAAACAGGCTACTACTCCAGCATACAGCAATTCACGAAGGATTTGCGAGAAAAATGTCATCAGCAGCGAGTAGATTTCTTTCAGTTGGTCGGACAAAGGGATCACAGCGTCAACGGAAAGTACGGAAAGCAGCAGGAGAAAGCACAACTCGTCGAAATAGTGATGACTCCGGCGAGTCCTCCTCCAGCTCAATACTCCACTCGATATACTCACCAAAGGAAACGGAGCTACTGAATTATTTATTGAAGGCCGACTTGGTGGCCATTGAAGCAGTTGTTAATCATCCTCTTGTGGAAGCGTTTGTTTACCTGAAGTGGCTCTCCGTACGGAAGCTATTTTTTGCACTTCGGAGTCTCTATGTAAGAAATAGGCTTAATCCTATCTACACAATCTATGCACACACACGTGGAAAGCCGAAGCACACATATCTTTAATGTTGTATAAAATTGTTTATTCTTCAAAATTGTTGCACTGGCCCATATCCTCTCAAGTCCCACGCTGCACTCTATAAATGCAATTTTGCTCTAAAACACAATATTATGCTTGAAAATTTTACCATTTTACTCTTTCGAGTGGGTGGATGGTTCAGGGTCCCTAATGTCAAATTTATTACCAGTGATCCATAATGAGAATGAAATATTTCCCCCTTGTATGTTACCATATTCATTGTCGACAGAAACTCTACACTGACCTAGTCTCCTCAGTATACCAAAATGGCCCCAGTCTCAATTCAATGTTTTACTTACAAAATGTGGTGAAAGTGGGAATCATTCTTTAAACCTTTGTTTCGTGATTTGATATATGGGCTATGGGCCGTAAAGCACATATCATTCATTAGGCTCCGAATGAATGGTATATTACGCAGGAGGAAATATATATCTTTTACAGTGAGCCGAGCGGAGAGTGAAATGAGGAGCCATTAATCAACATCATACTTTTTTATTCCCTCAACAGTTGTTCCTCATCTTCCTCTATACATTCTACGTGTTCCACACATTCGTAAGTGATACATGCTTCTACACCCGAATAGGCGGAGGGGATAGTAATCAGAACGACACCAGTTTAACAGGGATGATGGAAGAGACAACAGAGAAGAAAGCCACATTTGGTGGGTTCATTCCCATAGGAAGTGGAAAAAAGCCGTGGCAAACCTTTTCGGAATATTTTAAGGCTCACGTAATGACTTGTGAGCCTGATTTGAAGACTCAAGTTTTGGCTTGCATCTTCGCTGTGTACGCAATCACTGGAGTTTTATACGAGTTGTACAAAATGTGTGAAAGTTGGTATGATTACTTCCAAGTTCCGCTGAATTTTGCGTGGTGGATCTTCATATTGAATATAGGGATCTCGGTTGTACCTGGGCTTGGGTTATGGGCTCATAGTTGGCATTATCCGCATGCAGCTGTAAGTGTACAGAAGGCATTTTTTATACAAGATAGAAATTCACACACAATATTTTTTTACATAGAAAACGTGCAAAGTTACTATACAAAAGTACTTTGGAAAAACATGCTCCGCAAATAGGATTTTCTGCGTAAATACATGGTTTCAAAAATATTTCTCTGTAGAACATTTCCTTCCTTTTCTTGCAGCTAAGCCTTGTGTACGGATGGATACTGGTTTTGGCCCAAATTGAAAGAATTCCTTACTTTGGGATATTTGTTGGTATATTTGTGAAGGTAACAATGTGTGCGTATATTTTTACGTGTTTCAAGCTTCTGCAATTTGCATCTGAGAAAAAATAGATTTTATAGCCCATAAATCCAATCAATCAAGGAAAAACTGCCAACAACTGGCAATCTTTGATGTTTACATTATATTCAATTCAAATTGAAGACTGCTAAGCTATGTTCTGTACTTACTTTACTTGTAGATACATGTTTCAAGCAATCCCCTTCACGATTGCTTTCACTTTTCCTCTAAAACATCGTTCCTACATTACATATTCTCGTGTGCAATTTCATCTGCATAATATAAATTTATATAAAACAATATCTAAAAAGGGTACATATATGTGGTCGGGGTAATACAAGCATGCTCTTTTGGTAAACTTTGTTACAGGTTCTGCAAGATTTTTGTGTTCTCCTCTTTACCTTCGCATCGGTACTCATCGCTTTTGCCTTAGGGTTTGCGGTCATATTGCCCCAAGTAAGTTGCTCAAGCTCTGTAGCCCACTCAGGTGCTATAATACTTTTACGTTCGATAACGAACTGACGTCAGCTTATATATGTAACTAAACATTTCGCGTGGAACTTTTGGTGAATTCCACACATACTTTTGGAATATATTTTTAGAATTTTGTTATGTGACATGCATGATGTTACTCTTACTACACATATGTTTCTATTACTTTTGTTCCTCTGTTGTAGAATGAGTTTTTCCGATCAATACCCCTTTCCGTTTTCAAAGTCTTCCTCATGATGACTGGCGACGTGGATTTTTGGGGGATTTTTCGCGAGTCATGGGCCGTTGCCTCCATAAATGAACATTATGGATATGTGTACATTCCTTTGTTCATCATCTACACTACCTTCATTTTGATGGTCACAATGGTTCTGATGAGCTTACTCATTGGTCTCGCTGTGAATGATATACAGGTGAGCTATAAGTGAAAAGTTGAGATTTCAAAAGTGAGCATAGGTAACTATTTATACTTTTAGTTATACCAATTGTACATGCTTGCTTTAACGTTAGACTTGTCACATTTTCCGGAAAATGGTGCCAACTTGTTTTCCCGATATTGTTCACCTTACGTGAACGCGTCATTCGATGAAAGAAGAAAGTTGACTCACAGGTATAATATTACACAAAATGTATACAGGAAATCCGGAGAAAGGCATCGTTGGAACGAACCGTGAGACTCATACAAGAAATAGGCCTCTTCGAATCAATTCTTCAAATGCCAGTCCTCGTACTTTGCGGATGTTCCACATTCCTCACGCGCTTCTTCTCCATCACATCCCTCCAAACTATGAATGGGTAAGAAACTTATTCTCTCAAAGGTCCAGTTTCATTTGGTGAAATGGAACTGTGGAAGGATGAGAGTTTGCTGAAACATGTTACACTTTTATGTAAAAACGAACCAGGTTTTCCATCTATTCAAAGAACAAACTTCATGACTAGAATGAATATATTTGTATGTATAGTTTGTTCCGTGTATAACTTACGCATGTAAACTATATATATGCTCTTACTTATCTTTTTTGGATGAATGCCCATACAGGCCAGAATTAATTACGTTCCCAAAAGAACCTGAAGATCACACACTACCTCCTGAGATCAAGCAGAAGCTAGTCCCATACCTGAGATCTTGTTGTGGCTCTGGCTCTTGCCATGATCAAAACGAGGAGAAAAAGGCACTCAAAGTTGAAAAGGGAAAAGGAAGTTTTCCGACGAAGAAAACTTTACGCACAAGACCATCCACGTTGGGAAAAGTGGAATTCCTCAAGGACTCTGAAAGCAAAACTCAAGCTGGAAAGGGAAAGTCAGGCGGTTTGAACAGAGAGTCGAGTGTTGTTTCTACAGCTCAAGCTGTGGCTGACCCACAAGATGAGTTGTCCAGGGAGGTGGTGCATCGAGATTTAGTGCTGTATCATGAGGTGACGAGGCTTCTCGATGATAATGAAAAACTGAGAAAAGCTCTGGAAACGTTGAAGTGTAAACTCATTAGCAGAAAGTAGATTCTGTGTACGTACTTGCCTGCTACCTACGAAGAATCTACTTTCTCTCTCCGCCTACACGAACACTGTATTGTGTGCTAAATAGAGCAGAACTCCTTCAGCCAGTAGCTCATTTGAGGAGAATTAAAATTACACTTATCACTCCCTAATTATTTATATAAATAGAGAACTTGTTTAAGTTGGTCTTTGATAACTGGAAACGTGTGGTTTCTCTTCCTTCAGTTTGCTCAAGTATATTCCCTTGATGTAACTGTGCAGAGTTACTTGCATATTCAATACATTGAGCAAACATCATTACAGCCGTTTTATGTTTCAAGCCGTTTCAATGAAATACAAGCTCCCAGTTTGCAAATAATGTGTATTGATGTAAGAAATCAAATGGATGTCAATCCAACTGCTTTCATTTCAATGAAGTCTGGAAAAACATGAAAACCTGTCCTTCATCAATTGTGGGCACCCTTCAAAGCACATTTATTCTTCTATTATTTTGACATTCGTTGACATAGACTGGCTATAGATCATGTTGGCAGAAGCGGTTACATTTGGCTTTCCTCTCAAAGACTGCATCGAATTCCAATAACAAGATGACAAAGTACCTGATTACGTGTGGTAGTTTATAAGTGTATGCTTTCTCTGAAACCCGTTACGTGTATTTTCTCTCTTAAAACCTTCTCAAATCCTTTCTCCTTTCGGATCCGGCTTCAGAAACTACGCGTACTTTCTTTAACTGTAGCTTAGAGGCAGGGCAATATCCGTTTGGTTTCCTTTCCGATCAAGGCCCATGGCGTCATCTGCAAGTTCATACCCATACACCTTAAATCACAGAGTGCATATATTTGCTTAGGATATATTGAACAAGTGGTCCATTAAGATAGTAGTTATATGATACGTAGATATGGGAGGTTTGCATCACATACACGCTTTCCCATCTGAGTGAAATGAAGGTCAGACATGGATTTATATCTGCGTTCTTTCCCCTAGATTTGGAAATCCAACCTCCCCAAAGTGTATTACCAATATAGTTTACAAACACCTTGAACTAATGTTTTTCACATTTTTTGCTGGCACAAGGAACCGTTAAAAACGGTATCAATAAATTCCAGAGAGCCCATTTCGAAAAACGGTTTCACCACTTATAAAATCGATTTCCTTTCGCCAATTTGTTTAACAGGATCACCAGCGTAGTGAAGCACCTTGTGTAATAACTACCGAGAACTCTCCTTTTTATTACTCTGAGCGAAAGTTTCGGAAATTATTGGGAAAGAAAGCTCACATTTCAAATCAGAAGATAACACGCGTTTTCCTTCGACGGAGAAAATTAAATCCGGAATTTCGAGCAGCGAAAGTTTATGTTTTCACCGGAAACTAAATAATACTATTGTAGCTTCGTGAAGCCGTACAAAGTGAAAATATCTCCTCGAAATCTTCTAAACGTTTACTAAATGTGAAATGCTTTCTTTACATTTAGTTTACATATATATTTTATGTTGACTCAGGCGAGAATAGAAGCTACTGTGTATATAAGAATATTATGAGATCGCAAACAATAGAAAGTACTTGTATTCGAGACTGTAAGACGCAGACAGACGAAGAAAAAAGCGAACATCATTCACTCACGGCACGGCTCAAGCTCTCAATGAAAGAGCTTTTGCCTAGCATATAACCGTCATTTGAGATAAGAAATATTGCACATATTCTTATAGATTTAAAAGTAAGCCCTTTTTAGGATCTTCAGGAACTATATTTCATACCTGTAAGAAGAAAATACGTTTTACATTTGCACATTTATTTAGAGTGTGTGCGCAGGATGGATATCTCACATTACCCAGGCTTGATTTCTTATGCAAGATAACACGAATTCTGCTATGTGTAAGCAGTCATGGGTCAGTAGGCGTGATCCCCACTTGTTTGGTGACGACGACAAGAATTTCCACTTCCTTGAAGGAGAACGCCTGCTAAAACTAAAGCATCCTGTTCGGTTTGGGTCTTGGAAAATTGGCATGTGTATATAGACACGTCGTCTTTTTGGTATACCACTTTCGGGAAGATGTTCGTTTGAAGGCCGTTCTTCTCTCGCTCGCACTCATCTCATATTTCTTAATAGCAACAGAGAGGATCCCACTAACAGGGAAACCGAATGAGCCCACATTTCAGAAAGTGGGACGACACCCGTGCAGGAGATTGAGTTCATCGTGAAAAGTGCGTGCTGACGGTTGCTTCAAAGATAAATCACCGAATAAATCTACCGCCTGACTGAAGTAAATCATTGATCCACTCACTATCATATACCACAGCGTATGAATACCAAAGTGGGAAATGTTATATGAAGATATGAAATAAAAGAGTATATGTGAACATATTTACGGGATAATGAGAACGAGGCTCCTTTATTAACGGAGAAAATGAGAATGTCTTAGGAATAATATCGAAAATTGGATCTGGACTGGAATAACAAAGCACCCACCCGTCACGTCTTCTAGGTGAGTGATGTGCGGCACAAGGTCAGCTGAAATGAGACTCAATAATAAATGCAAACAGGAGAATCCCAATTCCCAATGGCCCAATTATGACTAACCTATCCCTGGAAGTAAATAAAACATTCCTTGGAGAATCATTTCGAAGTGTTTGCACACAAATGCAGGTCTACACACACAATGTAATTCCTTTTGATATGTACCTACCGCAAAAACTTTTGCCACCAACTTTTGCGTGTGGGCCCAAAAATCATTAAAAAGGGTCTTCGAATCATCGTTACTCTTGCAACATTTTCCATCGTCTTTGTGTCTCGTTGCGTCAACCCACGTCCAACGTCAAAAATACATCATCGCACATCAAAAAAGTTTTCTAGTCAAGGAATTCTTTAAATATTACAATCACATCAACTCATTCCCTGCCGTTTCCATCTTCTTTGTGAAATAGCAGATTGCAGTCTCCGCACGAATATCTTTACAGCAGAAAGGAGAAGTATATGGTATCCTCAAACAAGGTATGAAAATGAAAGAGAAATGATTTGTAACCAAATTACATTCCTACGTGCCTGTTTGGGCCATTATTGTCCACCCTAGTCATCACCATATTTCATGTACATTAGCACTTCCATGTTCCCACTTGCAATTTTCTAGGGAGAAACGAGGACTTCCCACGACACACAGTTTTTGGTAATAAGACCCAAAACAGCTTGAGCACACTTAAGTGAGCCCTGTTACAAACTAAAATATAAGTTGTAGGTTGTTGCACAATGCACGAACTTTGCCACTTTACAAGTTTTCTGAATAGAACAAACACTCTTTCTTCAATAACTATCCTCAAATGTAGAAATGATGAAGATTCTATTTGTCAGTTTTGGTATGGTACATATACACAAAGTATGATAACGATAATATCATATTTAATTTGCTGACCGGACGGAAATTGAAATGAAAGCGAGCGAGTGACTGCAATGTATGATAAGGATATTCTAAAAGAATAAGTATTACTATATTCAAACAACTTTATGAACGCATGTATCCAAATAAGAGTGTCTGAGTCTGATATAAAGTGAGCTGTTCCTTTAAGAGGAGAAAGTTGCGGGACAAATGTTATATGTTTTGCAGGAACTCTGTGACAATGATATCTTTTTAAAGGATACTTCGCACGGGAAACCTGGAACGAAAATGTATGTGTTATATATTTCCGCTTAAAATACGATTACGCTCTACGCTATTGTATACTGCAACCAGGTAAATTTGTACCTTAAAGTTTGCAACAAAATCATATTAAAGTGTAGTCACAACTTGGGATACATCACCGCAGGTGTAATGGACACGTTGTGTTGGATATATACATTTTTGGCTACTAAATATGTTCTCCCCACAAACCCTTTATGCAGCACACATGATTTACGAAATTCATCATGATGAACGTATGCTCACTTTCACATCACTTTCACCTTCTCCGCGCCAACACATTCAGGAAAAATAAAACCATGGCAGGAAAACGTAGAAAGAAACCTCAACAAAAAGGAGTTGCATCTGCGTTCTCCGTGACACAACTACATATTACCAGAACGTGAATAAAATGTGGGGGTTTTGCCTATATTAAGCCTTATCTACATATGTTGCTTGAGCAACTTGCTTGGCCATTTAAATACATGGCCAAGCAAGTTGCTCAAGCAAGATATGTAGATAAGGCTTTACACACTTTTAGATTTTGTTAAAAACTTGTATTTCATGCATGTACATACGGATACAATGCTGTTTGGAATAATAAATGGGAAAGCCATCTACACAAAGAATCCCTAGGAGAAATGCTACGCCATGAGTCGATATAAGCCTTGCTTTGCTTCAAGAAGATAAGTAATGGAGAGAACGGAGGAGAAAGGGTACACATTCATTACACACACATAATCTCAATAGGAACTATATACGCTTGTCATTCCTCCTCTCCTTATTCCACTTCAGTCCTAAGTATTACTTATAGAGACTTTTGTCATCTAACCATCCCCACACAACATAGGCACTCTTTTCCTTTTTATGTCATTTTCCTCCTCGTGGCTTACGGCTTCAAAGCAGTGAAGAAATCCTCTGTCCTCGTGACTGATATTCTAAAGAAGCTCCCGGAGTTCTCTTCATGAGTCAACTGGCAAAATCAAAGAATCTCACACAACAATGAGACATGAATAAAAAAAGAACATTTTTGTACTAACATCCTCCAAATCGATGGCAAGACGATATGCCTTTGTAAGCAGTTGGCTTTATTGAGGATTCTTACAAATGGTTGTACCTAGTTTTTCAAAAGTGCATTATTATTCCTCCTCTCAAATCGTCCTTCAGTAGTGGACATGCCCCCAAATAGTACCAAGTTGTATTGGAGTGGAGTCTTTAATAGACAAGTTTTGTAGAAGAAACGGAAATGCTGGTGGGCTAATTTCGCTTTATCAATATAACTTTTATTCATTGTGTAGAGTTTTTTTGCTGTATGAGTACCATCATTTTTGTACAGCTTTTATTCAGTGCTAAATAGCCGTTAGTACTAAACTTATGCATCTCTTCGTTGAAAGCTGTATTCATAAAGTAATGCGATACACATGAAAAGTTAGCAAAAAGATAAGACAGCTCTGTGTTGAGTATCATTGTATGCATGTTTCACAAATGCTCGAGGAAGTTATAAGGCGAAAGTTGGAGAGTTTCATTCAACACATTTATGAGTATTGTGAACTCGGCCCACTTAACAAACTTTACAAATTCAACTAAAATACACTCATTATTACACAAGGTAGACTTCGTTCTAAAAGATTGCTTACTGGAAATTCGTTTAGCTAAAAATCATGAAGACTTTACTTTTCTTGAAAAAATTTTCCCTCGCACAATAAAAACGCTTTCATGCTTTCACTTCAACTGAAGTACTTGCTAGCTCTGATTATTGGAGAACTCAAATGTTTCAAAGTTGTCTTTATTGAGAGCAAGATATCGTTAAATATCATCCTCAAGATTGAATATAAAAAGATTATTTCCAGTTCTAGGCCGTTTAGAATAGTTACGCGAACTATTTTGCGCTCCGTTACTGCCACGGTGTGCGTGGAAATCGTTTGCATGCGCTTTCGCAATCTTCAGGAAAGTGTAATGAAAATGAAACGGCACTTCCTGGAATTCATAATACACACTGTTATTACTCTCGGAAAAGTTGATAAACGCTCAGCGAAGGGTAAACTGAAATTAAATGAAGCTTCTTCCATGAAGTAGACAAATAGATTCTCTAAATATGTGTATAATGCACCTATATGGACAGTGCTTGTATACTTTTACTTCAGCTAACAAATGTAGAACAGTGAGCATAGTTGCCTTGAGCCAATCATTATGATTACAACGCGAACATCCGTATTGACTCTACCAAACGAGAGAGAGAGAGAGATGGGGAGACGTACATCCACATAGGTACGGTACACATTACATACATATCACACGTGCACAAGAACTTTCTCCTCCAAACATTCTGCGCTATACAAACTATATAGACGTTGAGTAGACGTCAACTTTTATTGGTATAGTTGAAGAGTATTCAGATGAGGGGTTAGCCCACACGTCATCGAAAAGCGATTAAGTTCAGAGTCAAACAGATCTCCATTCAGGATATTACTCTTCCTGTCGAGTACTGGATCCAATTTCTTACATTTTCCATCAGTCAAAGTTCTCAGGTTACAATTGTCGAGTACATGAAAAAACTGAGAGGCCGATTGTTCGCATCCAACCAAACCAAAACCAAACACATAACAATAACTTCAAATGTGGAAAATAATACCCACTACAACTCTTAGAGACAGCGGATTGACCGATTTTGTGACGGAAGAGGAAGACATAATAATCCTTACGGCAAAATTTTACTGCTTACTTTTTTGCAGCAGAAACTATCGTTTTTATTGTGCTTTTACCCTTAAAATAAACTATTGTAAGGTGATACTTGGGATTCTACAAAATTTTAGGTTTGTATCTAGTTTTGATACCCTTAATGTTAAATGGCGGGTATGGATGTAACAAGCTCGTTCACTTGGAATGTACTGAAAGAGTAGCCTTGAGTGTCTTGATTCTTCGAAAGGTTACTCCTTGAGTCATGAGTACTTCCTCATCCTACTAATCATTAATAACTTATTTAAGTAAAATATCAGCAGATCTCAAGGGATTATGTATATGCTTAGGTGCTACTACGTTAGAACCGGAAGAAAAGACTCAGACTATGCGTCCAGTTCCGGAAATGAGAATGTGATTCGCTTACTGCGTATAAACCACACATTTCTAGACAATGACTAATTGTCTGCCCGGGCCGTAGAGAAAAATAAGCTTTTGATGTAGGTTCGGTTGCAATTTTAAGGGGGTCAACATTGATTGAAAATCCAGTGTTAATTTCTTTCAAAGCCATTCATTTGTGTTATACCCGTGTTGCGTATTGGGGTATTTATATAAATGAAGTGAAATTTCGTGTAGTTAGTTATTTCTCCCAATCACTTGCTGATAATGATTGGGATATGTAATTAGATCTATTGTAATCGCATACATACATCAGATTACAACTTTCTCCATGCACGGATTTCCTCTTCACACTAATTTGCAGAGTTGGTTTTCTTGTTGAAACGGCTGTAAAACCTCAATTTATAGAGTTTCATTGTTTGCAAGGGTTTTGTAATGGCAAGACCAGACTCTAATTGGAGTGGCCGATTCTGACACTCACCTCAAGGCTCTCTACATAATGGTTATAATTACGAATTGCTGCTACCGCACATTACTATCCTCTCCAAACGTTGAGCGGTGTGAATATACTCAACCAATTTCAAAGCCCAGCCCCCAATTAAGTGTAGCAATTAATGCATGCATATAATATGGTACAATATCGCCCATTTTAAGTATCAGTTTACGAGGATTATTAACTTTCTGCAGACCTAAACTGACAACCAGCCTAAAGCCGACGACTATATGTTTCTCCATTAATGGTCATTTAAACATAAACAACACTCTTGACAGAAGATTACATAAATGAATGGTGAATGTACTGATCATGATCATGAGTTCAAGGTTCACCAAGTACCTGTACCTTGTGGCACACTTTACGTGTGTGCATTCGTAGACTAGAAGGCGATAAAGTAGGAAGAAAATTGAGACCAACGTCCACACCAGTCTGCCCTTAAAACATCACATTTGACAGAAAATGAAACATATTTTGCCTTGAATCCGTTTGTCTCACGGATTTATAGATATGTTGCTCCCCTCAGCGAAAGCACTAACCGCATTAGTAGTAAAAGTTGAAGTGGGCGATTGTGAAGGACAACATTTTGTGCTTTCACCGCAAGAACACTTCTCCTGTAGATTGTTATTTTAGTATCTCTAAGCCCACTACAAAAACAGAAGGTACACACATATCACAAACAAACTCATATCACAAAGTTAGAAGCGAACTGACAGCCTTCAGCTCTCTTGTCAAGTTCGCCAATTTACCTTTTACGGTGAAAGTAGTTCATGTGCTGATATGCACTTATGTTTTGACGTTTTGATCGTCTCGTCTCAATACCTAAACGGTTTGTATGCAGTTGCATTTAGGGAATACTGAACTTGTTGATCTTCCTCCTTCGCCAAAATAACATTCGTTTGGAGTAGTCAGAGTAGCGTTCGGTTTTGCGAGACATAGAAGAAGTGCTAGACCTCCACACTTGGAATTTAATGCATTTTACGATGAACGTCATGAATAAAAGATATGCAATATACATTTTACACGGTAAGCGAATTCCTTCCTTGAAAGAAATGTATGGACATTTTTTTTAATTTTTCTGTAGAACTAGAGTTTTTAGACATTCATCCAGATAGAATATTCTAACATTTATTCTTAAACGCTACGCATGAATAATGAAATTTCACCGGATAAAGCAGAGCTTCCTCATGTGAATGCTTCTTCTTTGGAAGAATTCCCGAAATGAGCAAAATCATTTGTTCTTACAACTTGTAGAGCTCACACACCCACAGACATACCTAATGTATTTGTAATATATACGTGAGCGGAAATTCTTGCTTCTTTAACCACCTTCACAATACAGGTATTCAGTGGCTTAGTTTCCGTAAAACGAAACGTGATTCGGTATTCGGTGGCCGCTGGCCAAATATTTCACATCTGACTGACGATAACTGCGTCAGAGACAAAAGTGAGATTTAATATTAAACATTTTGATGATGGACATTGTTCGCGGCAACCATTCTCGGACGATTATTCACTAACTCCATCCTATGACCTCGGGCGCCTCCACCACCTCCACCTTGTCTCCCCACAGCTATATTGTTATAAGGTCGATGATTTTCACCACCACCACCGGGTGGTTGATGACTCGTAGTGTCATCTTGGCCACAGCATTTTTTCCACGAGCCGAATGTATTCGAGTCATACGTGCAGATGACAAGGAGTAAAGGCAAAAAGGCCGTCACGGTAAATGGTAAGAATCGCACTGTTCTAAAATGAATCAAGACAAGGTGTCGGAACTCCGCTGAGACAATGGATTTTGGCAAATCTCCCAGGTTTTGATAGATTCCCCAGGGTAGCCAGCAAACCAGAAAGAGGGCTGCGAAAATGCATGAGTTCCGAAGGAGTTGCAGTTGCTTCTTGTGAACTTGTGTGTTCTGAGCTTCGTGATGGTTGCTCATGGGTGTCTGCGGATCAGTCAATTTTAGGAACAAAGAAAACATTCGAATTCTATTATTCTTCAAAGCATCAATTGTTCTTTGCTCACAATTCTCACGTTCACGTGCCAAATAGCTATTTACTCTAAAAAGGAATTTAAAGTTGTACCTGACAGGATTTCAGAAACACAATTTTTTGGACCGTGCTGTATATATCTGAAAAATAAGGACATCCATGCTAAAACACTGGTTACCCAAACTGTGTCACGCAATAATAGAAGCAGAGGATCTAGTAAAAACATGCATTACGTCGATAATATATTTATTAGAAGATCCCTGAAAATTGAGGAAGATTTCATGTGAAAGGTTTCGTTCGTGCAACAACAATAGTATTTCGAATGCATAGCTAATATCTTCTATAACCCAAGTTCCTCCAACATAAACTTTGTGTTTATGACTGGATTTGAGTTGACGCAATAAAATGCTCCGATACACTTTTCCAACTTTCTCCGAACGTAAATTGAACATAAGTTGTACTTTTTGGGGTTGAGTGCTTTTCTATTCAAATGGGTACATGTGGTACGCATTACTATTTTCCTCCTAATTCCAAAACTTCTAAACTTTGCAAACTCATTGTAGCTCGCCAATGAAACTGCGTAGGGCATTTGTAGTTAGACGTGCAAGCATTAAATTCATGAATCATAATAATGGATGCATGCATAATAATTGCTTTTATTTCTAAACAAATGATCCTTCCAGAAATCATATAAAAAGGAGATGTAGGAAAGTACATAAACTCTTGTTATAATTCTTTTCGGTATGCATTGGAAAAAGTTTTTTGTGGGGAGAAGTTTACAATTAGTTTAGGGAAAGACGCTGTGAATCACAATGAAAGGGGAAATAATACGAAACGCACACATTATACAAACCAGCATGAGCCTGAAGGAGACAAATGCTTTTATTTTTATTTTGGAGCACAGAAAATCCCTGAGTTTGAAGTGCATTCTTTCAGTCAGGATATTATATTTTGTACAAAGAAGAACTGAAAACTGAATAGAAAATGGTATTATCGTGTCTATATTGACATAATAAGAGATGCGCAATTTTTTCTTAGAATTTTTCCCCATTTTTTCTTGTAACTACTTATGTGGGAGTTTTATAAAAATAGGAAGAAAAAAGTAATAGCTCTTAATAGTAACTGACTGAATGAACTGTATGGATGATTTTGCGAAGCTATACTTTCAGTTTGGGCAACGACCATACACACTCCAAAAGAGGAAGATAAGTACCGAGTAGTTCATGATAAGAAGAGGGATTTTCTCCTTTTAATGCAACAAAAGCCTTTTCAGTTCTCAGAGAAAGGGATAAAGTAAGGTATAAGCTGTGACCGTTTGTGTGAGCATATAACATATAAGGTAGCAGGTGAGGTGAGAAAATTAAAGCTTTGCACCACGCTGCTACGGGAAGCTCACACTGAATGTTATCGGAAGTGAATCCAATTTGGTGGGGGGAAGGAAAAATCTATTCCTCTATCGCGTTTATCCTTTATCATCCTCGAAAAAGTAAGAAATAGAGTTTGGGAAATGTGCGAAGTAATTCCGCTGGTGGGAATTGTAGAAAAAAAGTTTCGCAACATGGCGCACCGCGGGAGGATATCGTGCTGATGAAATGGATGTAATTAATGATCTTACCACAAATCAGGATGCACATGGGCAGCATAAATATTGAGATCAAATGGATGAAGGCATATAGGAAGTTGATGATTCCGTAAGGTCCCACTTCAACCTGTACATATAAAAGTTTGTCAAATGTACACAACAGACACTTTCTGGTATTGAGCCTATGATTATTTTATTCAAATGGCTGTTTGATTAATTTTTTAAAGGAATTTAGTTTACTCAAAAAATAAATATTGGGAGAGTACTGCTTTCGAATTCGAAGGGAGGGACGGGACCTACAGATGGGAACACAAGTGATCAATTTCTCCATAATTAAAATGTTCACTGAAACAATTTACTTCGCCTTCCCCCACTGAAACCCTTCGAATAAACAATTAAAAATGTAGAATATTATTCTGAGTGAAACACTTTACATTGCACCAAGGCCCTGCCCTCCCTTTACAACTTTATGTAGATAACACAAGTGTCAGAGAATGAAATCGACTTTGGGAATAGAGCGAAACTCCCTTACGTAATTACATTTTTCAATTTTATCGACTACATCTCATGCGTGCACATGAGTGAAAGTGGAAATGGGGCAACTGTGTGAAGAAATACACAGTAAATGGACAAATAAGTAGTTACAAAAGTAAAAACTAGTACCGGTGAGCATTTGTAGACAACGACGGGCGTATCAATGTCCGGAATGAACCGAAAGAGAAAGCCTCGCGGGAGGGTCGTTAAAATAGCTATGATCCAAATACGGAGAATTCTCTTTGTCATATCGGAGGAGCATGGTCGAGTAACCACCATTCGAGCAGCTTGACTCCTGTCACAACTAATTGCGACGATGGTGAGGGACGCAAGAGCTTGTGGGATTCCTGTGGCCAGTTCAAACACTCATGTTAAACCAATATAATAAGTGCAAAAAATAAGGAACGACTTGGTTTGCGACAACTACGCTTCTCTGTCAACCAGCACCAGCACTTAAGCATGTCTGACAGAGAGATGATTTATTGCTCATTTTGCATTCAAGCATGATGACAGATAATCTGTAATTAGAATGCAATGCATGTGCGCACTCATTGTTAAAGTGGCTAATCTGCGAACACATTTTCAAAAGGCGGAGGAGCGTGTAGGTATATCATTAGCATAATTGGAACAACTTCGCTGAATTCCATATGATACAAATGTATATCATGTTTAATGTGACATCCTTTGAAGGTATGTTATTATGTATATACATACATATAGATTTACGAAAGAAAGCAAATTTTAGCGATAGCAAATCCTTTTCGTAGAATGAACGACGATTCATGGGAATGGCACAGATTGCAAAACATTCCCTTCAAAATGATTAACATCATGCAAGCATCATGGTCCATGATTCATGGGGGAAAGTGACACGAAAGCTTCGTAACAAACTACACCGAGTTTTCTCATAATAAAAGAAAAATTCCCAACACGTACTTCGTACAACCGACCATACGACACAATTGAGATCCGTATACGTCCAAAGGGGTCCATGACTCCTTTCAATGAGTCGAACGTTAACAGCTAACAAGAACAGAATCGAGCTGATGCACAGGTTCGCCAGAAGATAATTGGTAGCTCTGATTTTAAAAAAATCACAAACACATACACACAGTGAGACGAAACATAATTTTCACAATCAAATATGGCTTATCTCTTGGTATTTAAATTTTTTAGCTTTTCAAAAACCTTCGAAACTTTTGTCGGCAGCAAATGGTAAAGAATAGCGTTGCATTCACAATGTAGCCTCCACAGGACAGAGCATACATAAAAATAAACACGGGCTCGTTATCCACACCGAGGTAGTCGGCCCCAACAGGGGTCCCATTCCCACTTTGGTTTTGGTCGAGCCCATCCGCTATCACAGAGATGTTGGAATTTGGAGCACCAGAATTATCACCATAATCATCATAATGCAAAACACCCTTCGCACCTTCCAAATCACTAACGGACTCATCCATTTTTCACTCTCGCAAAAAATGAATAAATTTCACTTCACTCCACACCCACACTGAAGCCACACACACATTCCTCCTGTGCGTTCCTTCAAGCGGAATAAATTTGTGACCGATGCCAATACGATGTGTGTTTCTGATTGCTCCTCCAGTTGTTCCAATAGCTATGATTTCCCAAAAGTTTGTAATTACAGTTGGCAGGAAATTGTACATTCCGGGAAAATAATGCTTTCTCCACGATCATCTTCACAAGAAACTAAATATTTATCTTCTAGGAAAGATTCTCCAGTGAACCTATATGTTCTCCCACATGTTTGCGTTTTTAGCGTAGAGCTTGCTTCCACTTTCTCCTTTTCCCACTTCCTTTCACCTTGCGTGCTAACGCTAAACTGAGGCGAAAGTGGTGAAGACTTGTCGGTGAAAGTGGGCTCGTGGAATAAAGTGGCGTGGCGAAGCAAACTGCAAGGGGGAAAATGAGTAACGAGAGGAAAGATTTCCATAAGGGAGGAGAAGTATTATACACAGAAGTGCAGGCAGTCGTTGCGAGAGAAAAAAAGGTCTAGGTCTCCAACTCGCTCCCCAACCTACTTTTTTGTTTTAAAACAGACAATATTTTCTTTCTTGCCTTTCTGCTCCCTTAATCACATCTCTCGCATCATCATTGTCTTTAGTCTTTTTTCTCTTTCGGCAACAGTCTTCGTGAACACGTCGCTTTTCCTCTTTTGGCCTCCACGGAGAGTAGTAATGTGTATATAGCGCTAATGTTTTAGTTTTTGTTTCTGCTCCAGTGCTAATTTCAGCTGCCTTTTACCCTGTCAAGAGGAAAATGGAACAATCAAGTAAAACTGACGTGGCATATAGTTAGGAGAGGATGCTGTGCAGATCGCAAGTAAGTTGCTTGTTCTACCTATACAAAAGTTGATTAGCTGAGCATATGCAAGTCCGCCTTTACTTTTCATTACCGAAGGAAAAGGTAAGAAAAATATTTCATGTTGCTTCATCAAGTTGCTTTATTTGCATTTTACGAACATTCATATTTTTTTACTCTCTTCATCTTAAGGATCGAGCAAGTTGAGCAATTTCCAGCTGTTGAAATAAATAACAAACTAAAAGTACTACAAGTTTCTTAGTTGGTGAAAGTCACATACACATTTCCTGTCGATGAAAGCTTTCTTCTTTCATACGAACGCTAACGCACTCTCATCATTTTGCAACCCCATGTCTCATACACATATGACTTTTGTCACGCTTCAGTAATCAAAAGTAAGGCTTTCATCATCACCTCGTACCTCGTGCATGCAGATTCTATTCATCATTTTTCTTAGTTTTTTTTGTATTTTCTCTCTGCATTCGTACGGTTGTCTATCATTTTTTAAGATTGTTGCTAAATCTGTCTGGTGTCTGCTCACATGATTACACGTGGGTTTCCTCAGTCTGTAGATTTGTGTTGGTAGCGTAGTTTTAGTTCAGTTCATTCAGTCAGTGCTCATTTATTCTTGTCAAGTGTAAAAAAGAACATGATTTCACTATTTCTCTTTGTAATCCAAAACATGCCTTGTAGTAGTAGTCCGGGCACAGAATATCACGGCCGTCTCATTTTCACTAAACACGCATTCACTTCTCTATATCCCATTTTAAACAATACCCGTGAGTATAATGAGAACAAAATTACTCGCAATTTTTGCTCCTGATTTATTTCGAGCATGTCCGTAAGGATAAACTTTCAGAAAAAGGGAATCGTTTATCGTCACGAGTGTCGCATTTTCATATGCTTCTAAAGTGCTTTCTAATTTATCTATGCGAAAAATTCCACTTACCATATACATAAGTACATCTGGTGAACATCATCCAGCATCCAAGAGAAACAGTGCTTTGGGAAGGACATATTATACATATATATAGGCATCCTTAACCATCAGCATCCATTAACGGGTGTAAATATATCAGAGAGAAAGCGTTTTACGCTATCGTTTGATAAACAGTTGAATCTGCAGAACGTCATCATGTGGAGAATTTGCCACTGCAGCAGTTGTGCAGCTGAGAGATTGAAAGGGAATATTATGCGTCATATACGCAACCTGATTGCAATACAACTGGGAAAACTCAATAGTATGCATATTTATCTTGTCACTGGGAGCAAGTGTCTATGAAATGAAGCAAACATTCATCAAAGCTGCCGTGTCAAATGGAAGATTGGAATTCGATGTGGCTCACAGACGTAATATATTTACTTACGGAATAGTGTACGTTGATGGAAAGATTCAAACAAAACAGTGGTGCAAGTGCAACCCAAGTATATGCTCGGTTTCACTTTACACCCACCCGAGTGTGCAGTGATTTATGCGAGAACAAACGTATTGTATAAGTAGTTAGTACGTAGGTAGGTTCGGTCGCAGTATTTGAAAAATATTGTTTCAATTGCATTTCACTGCAATTTCAGACGAAATATTAAGTTGAGCTAAGCTTCCAGGGACGTTTTCAATTTTCAATTCCATTTATTCAGTATTTAGGAAGGACACGCATGTAATGTAATCACAATATTTGTTACTCTATGCATACATGTATAATTTTTATTGCTTTGTGTTCTACTAAATAATTTGATATAGGTACGTATTATATTATACAGTATTATAATATTCCTGTAGAAAATACTTTTTACAAATGTAGCACTTGAATCGAAAGGCCGCTTGAAGCAGGGATCCTAGCCCTACAACAAAGAAGATTTTAACTGTATAGCACTCAATTCTGCGATTGTATATATGTTTTCAGCTGCTCTACAAATGACAAACTTAAAGTTGAAATGTTTTTGAGCAAATAATCCCATTCAACTTTCCTTCTGATTAATAGCATATTATATATTTAACAAGAATCCTCCTCTCTTGAATCATTGAATAACTAACAAGTTACGGCATAATGAATTATTTTCGAATGATGCTGTTTACCATGATTTTGAATATATCAATGGGTTTTCGTAATCATTCAACAATTAATCTAGAAGGACTTATTGAAATATTGAAAGGTTCTCTCAATCCTTAAAAAATGGGCATATAGTTGACAAAGCCCGGATTAAGAAAGACGCATGTCAAAGAACGGGAAAGAAAATTAATGAGAACTCATGTGCGTTCTTCTCCTTGATGCTATATTTAAGCACAGTGTAATATTGTGGGTAAAGCAGTCGTGTCTTTTTTGAAGCATGAAAGAAAATGGTCTTATTATTGGCATAGTTTGCGATTTGTATATTGGCTCTCCATAAAACTCTGATAAGGCTGATGGTTTACTAGAAATTAACTAAGGGGTGCATATACGTATATATCTTTTGCGAGTTTTTTATGAATGTATAGAATAACTATTTATCGTAAATTAACCGGGTTGGATGGAAAGATGAAAGTTGAAGGAGTATCGCGGAATAAAGGCAATTTTTTTGTCCTTCTTATAAATCAATGAGTTTCTTCGATTTTTCTGGAAATGAAAGAACGGCAATAGGAGAAGAAACTTGAGACAGAGGAGAACTTAAAAGAAAAAACTTTCTTTTGATAGGAGAAAGGGAGAATTTTACTGAACCGCTAGTTTTTGGAGTTTAGTTAGTGCCCTCGTGCATAATACAAACTCATGGAGCATTTAGAGGTCTTATTTTTTGTCGCTGTTTAGTGATTAATAGGTTAGATGTGAAATGATGACAGGCTGCCTTAGTTTGAGAGAGAGGAACGGAGGCAAGTATGTGTATACGGGAAAAAAGTTATACTTTATGGATTGTTTTCCTTGAAAGTCTTCATGAATTCTCCAAGTTTCTCTACATGCTCCGGCAACACGGCGTTGTATATGGAAGCTCGAATTCCGCCCACAGAACGATGTCCCTTAAGCCCCAATAGTCCAAGAGCTTTGGCCTCTTTCAGAAATTTGTTCTCCACGTCTTCATCTTTCTTGACCCGGTAGGGCACGTTCATGTGACTACGGCAGGATGTATCCACAGCCGATGTGTAGTAATCTCCGAGACTGTCAATGAGATTGTAAATTGTGGAAGCTTTCTTCTTAGATCGTCGCTCCATCTCTGCCACTCCACCGTTGGCGAGAATCCAGTCGAAGACGAGACCAACCGCGTAGATTCTGTGGAAAAAAATTAATGGAGAAATAATTGATAATATGAGTAAATAGTGTTATGCCAATTTCCAGCTTCAATTTTACTTTTTACGATTACATCATATTCTCACTGTCTGCATAATGTATTCCTCTTGGGACTTGGAAAACGAGATTTAAAAAAGTTCCCTTTCACTTTATTTAGACACCAGCAAAAGAAAGAAAACCTTTGATCTTTACAATTCATCTCGTTTTCTCGTTGTCATTCCTAGTTTCTTTGAAATAAGGATGAAGGGTCGTAATTCATGCAGAGACTAAGAATCAGACGTCGTATGCCTATTTGGATTTTTTATTGCAAAAGAATCCAATGACAAAAGGGACTTGGACTTCGTGCTATTTATATCCCATTGTAGTCTCATCAAATAACTTCCCACATAATAATAACTACTCATTAAAACACCAAAGAGAAAGACCTTACGCAACTTTTGCATTGCAAAAAAAACTACAAGGGCTAACTATGCTACTTGCACAATGTATTCTTTGATACTTGATAAGCTATATGGCACCACGCTCCATGAAAAACAATCTAGGTCGTTCTCATTTCCACTTCTTTTATTCAAAGAAAAAAGTAATTTACTGGCTGCCTACTACGGCGAGTCGGATGAAATCGAGAGACCCTCTATGCAGCTATATGCATCGTATTTCTTTCCGTAAGTAACACTGTTCGCTGTAACGGTTTATTGTAAGCGTGATCTAGGGGTTTCCCCTTTGAATTGTCCAGGCGTATATATTAATGAACGACACGACAAAGGGTGTGTGCTTTGTGCCATTTTACATTATCAGGAAAACCATCATGCAAAATTCGGGTAAGAAACAAGGTTGAAAAAGAAATTACTTACGCAAAACATGGAGGCGTATTGTGAAGGGAATTATCCTTGGCCATTACGGCATAATCTAAAACGGTCGGCGTAATTGGTAAGGCATGACCAATCAGATCCTCTCGAATAATAACGATCGTAACTCCAGCCGGTCCAATGTTCTTTTGAGCACCGGCATAAATCACACCGAACTGGATGGAAAAAGGATATATTGTTCTCATTAATTAGTTCCCATAAATCGTAGACCGGTAATCGATTACATTTGTTTAACGAAATGTTTGTGTACTACCACCATACCTTTGAGACATCGACGGGTCGGGAAAAGATGTTGGAGGACATGTCACAGACCAACGGGACACCATTTGTTTCAGGAACAAATTGGAATTCGACACCTTCCACCGTCTCGTTGTCACAATAGTAAACATATGAAGCCTCTGGGTTTAGGCACCACTTCGACGGGTCTGGAATGCTGCCGTACTTCTCAAGCTTCTTGTGAACCAAGTTTGCCTGACCATATTTGGCAGCCTCCTTGTAAGCCTTGGCAGACCATGAACCGGTACAAATGTAGTCTGCCTTCCCTGTCCTGCCAATAAGGTTCATCGCAACTGCAGCAAACTGACCTGTGCCGCCGCCTTGCAAAAACAGGACTTTGTAGTTGTCTGGAATATTCCTGGGAAAAGAGACAAAGAGAGGGTAATCAGGGTAATGAGCCATAAAATGAGGCGAAACATATACATATCATTGTTGACTAAAACTTTTAAAAGTCTATGTCAATTTGGGATCTTCACTTACAGGAGCTTTTTCGCTTTCTCAATCGTGGAATTGATAATTGACGTAAACTCGGGTGAGCGATGGCTCATTTCCATTATGCTGACATGGCTCCCGTTCAGATCTAGGAGGTCCTTCTGCATCGTCTCCAGAACCTATTACCAAAAACGATATAATATATGAGTTATTGATGCATTTATCGTGAAACATTCCTATAATATCGTCATTGGTACGTATACAACGTGCACCGTGCACATGTTGACAAGGACAAAAGAAAAGCAATACGAGAGGAACCGTGGAATCGTTTGCAGTAAGCTGTACTAATCGATCGCAGCTCGGCATACTTTTTAGAGAGAAATCTTTCTACCATCTGTAGTCTCTATATAGACACCACTCTCGCTCTCATTTTCCCCGGAAAAAGTAACGACCTTGAACTTCATATGCTTATATATCGTCTGCAACAGTGGCCATAGTGGGCTGCTTAATGAGACCTTGAAATCTTATTTTCTGTCTTTAACGTGATTAAGAACTTGAAATTGGCTACAGCGCAGCATTTATGGTATAACTTAGACTCCAATTTAAATTATAAAAAGTGTGTCGTCTCTTTACAGTCAAATACAGATCAACAAGGGTCTTGGCAATCTATCTTGTATGCATAAGTGGATCTAAAGTTTTAGGTAATTTTCTTACCTCTTTTGGGAGTTTGGCCGGACCGGGTCCGAAGTAAATGAAATCAGTCATGATGTCAGGCAAATTTCCTAAAGCTCTGGAAGTTGGAAATTGAAAATAATCTGAAGACGTAGTGGTTCTACTTTTTGCGTATATTTCTGATGCTCCTCCGTGTGTTGATCCTCCGCTTGTCGTCCCACTTCTAGTTGCCGCAACTGCTGTAAAGTGGAGATGAGAAGAGTTTGCTGCTTGTGGAATGTGTGGATGTGGGTTGCTGGAGTTGGCAGCATGTATGACTGGAGCAAATGCTGGAGGAGTGGCTGAGCTGTTGTTGGTGTTCGTACGCAGCACAGATTCCAGCACTTGGTCGACTAGGTTCTCAGCGAAACGTGGTAGACTCATCGTATTCCCGTCCATGTGTTTGATACGGAGTAATAAAAATTTCTCTTATATAACTCTGACCGCTGTACAATTCCAAGTGTTATACGTAGAGCATGTTTTCATCTCATAGTAAAGATATGTCACGGTCTGCAGTAGCCCTGTTTTATTCCAGGATTAGGTTCTGCAGTAGACACGCAAAAGATGTAAAGTGGCGAGATTCACTCCAATTCTCTGGATTAGTATAACCGAGCTGAGAAGCAGTCAAACGAGAATATACCGATGTAGCTTTAGGCTGATTTAGTATACATATATGACAGTCCTACCAGAAAACAGAAACCTATGAAAATCAACGTTCCTTCACTTTCAACGTAGCATTTGTTTTTTCATTCAAGACATTTTATGCTGGAGCACAAATGTGGCAGGTTCTTTCTATACAACACTTCACTAGCGTTGTTCCTGGGAATTTGGCACATCCATGAGTACTTACGCTAAGAAATATATTATTATGACTTGTCGTGTCACCTCTTTTATCCCTCTGGCTGGAGGGTTGCACACAGATTTGGGTTTATGGGTGTTTGGATATTCCAGTTAATGCTCATATATGCTCACTGCTACCAGAGATTTGTCTGCACATTGTTATACGTTCATTATAATCACGCCTTCATTAATGCTGGCTGGTGTTTGTGTGCCAGAACTTAAACTTGTTGAAAACTTAAAAGAGCTGGTCACCGGTTGGATATAGTGTTGTAAGAGAACCGGTTCGTGTTCCATAGGCACTAATCTATTCCGAGTATTCACGATTTGATTTTTAATCCCAACTACCTTTGCTCGCACATCGTACACATTTCAACTTATCAATATTACTCGAAGATTAGTGATAATTGATAATGGCCGTGTTGAGTCGGTTTAACTCACAACTTGTTTGCAGGAATTATACTACGTTGAACTACGTTCCACTATGTATAATATGCTCCTGTGGGAATGAAATCACTACGCTTAACAATTTCATTTATCGTGTGCAAATTCTGATGCACTTGAGTAAGAAGGATAACCTAAGCACTTGACACTTGACTGTAACTGAAAAACACTCATGCGCCGGGGGTGTGTCATTTCGTATGACTTGAAATCTTATCTAAAAGTGCCCAACTCACAATCTTTCATACTGCACATGACTTTGATCACGCATCACACGCGTCACACGAGCATGTTCCAGTTGAATAGTTGATTTTGGTTATGAGAGGAATTGAAAAAGGAAAAACAAGTGTCACCTTTATCCTTCCACGTAATTTATCCTTTAATAAATTAAACTCCAAACTCATGCCAAGTAGCACTTCATTTTCTACGGCGTTTTGAATTTCACATTTCCTTTTCATGCGTCACAAATTCCGGAAGCAAAACTTTATCGGTTTTTATTTGTGGGATTTCTTCATTAATTTGAGGACGTTAGACGAGGTCTATGTGCAAAGATCGATTGTTTCGAGAAAAATATATGTAATTCTTCATTCTTCGTGAATATCAAATCAAAAGCTTGTATGCTCCATTAATAAAAGATTTTCACCAACCTCGCTTCAGGAGATATTCAACTCAATATATTGAATCTCAAATCAATACTCCAAAATTAGAAGAAACAAACAAACGGAAGGAGTCACGCGGTATAGTATACTACTGCCAACGTATGTATGCCTTACGTGACGAGATGAAGTGCACTGGAAGAATTGATTTGGACTGGGGAAAAATAATGTTGATTTAGCTCTCCAAAGCCAAACCATACCAATTCCTTTCTTATTGTTCTTTTATGCTAAATCTTAACGAGTATATATATTCTACAGCCATTATACGTCGCAGCTCTTCGATCATTGTATTTTGTAGTCATCATCTCATCACAAAACCACAATTCAGTTTGTAGTCTTACTTCTTTTTTTGCCTATATATGAAGAAAAAGGCTTTCTCAGTTGGATGTTTTATGTATGAAGACGTCAAATAAATAAGCAACGCTTTGGTGTGTGCATTCGTCGTCCTAGTCCTGACTCAAGAGAATCGGATGATTGCCAACAACCAAGAGCTGAGGAAAAATGTTTTATGACTCTCTGGCTCATTAATACCAAATGGTTTACACAAGCAAAAGTTTGAGAGAAAAGCAGCGACGATATATATGTATGTTGCTGACTTCAATTAGCTAAATGCTTTGGTAAAAGCTAAAAGGTATATGCTGATTGTGAGCAATAAAGAAGGTAAAATGTGAGACATTTTAGATTCATTGTTTGCTCTGTGGACATTTTGCATGTATAAACTAATTGTAAATCACACTCTTGTATATGCCGTGGAATGGTTTCAATGTGCCAACGTCCTTATAGTTGTATGTTGTAAGTATTTACAATTACCAGCGAAAGCGAAAAGTGGAATATATTTATGGTCATGGTCTCGTGGAGAGTTCGGTTGGCTATTTGAAGTCAACGTATTATTCCCCCATTAGTATAATGTGATATGTTTCCTTTGTTGAAAGAGTGACAGTAGTAAATTACACTGACGTAAATGATGGACGTGTAAATACTGCTATTAGACCTGGGCTCGGCATTTGTTAACAAATTCTATGGCTGCTCCTAAAACAAATTACTGATGACAGAGAGGTATATTTGGGTGGATTTTATTCATAGTCAGGTCTCAGGTGTCATCTCCGAACCTAAAACTGCACAGGGTGATGCTCTTGTACAATTCTCCACGTAGTACACAGGGAAGCAGAATTAACCGTCAAAAACTTATTTGAATCTTTCTAAAAGTTAACGGTTGTAAAATGTCAATGAGTTTAAAATAAACGGTTTTATCGACGACAAAAACCTATTTGGGAGCCAAGAATCCAATAAAATTGGATTTTCATGCATTTATTTTTAAGCTTCAAATTTTCACCTTCCTGAAAGGTGCACATTTTCCCCGCACAATTAAAACAATTAGTTTTCATATCAGATCCAAGATACATAAAAAGATATAATTATTATACTTACAAATACACGGAAATGTTGATAACAATATAATAACATATACACAAAAACTAAATGGACAATGGTAAAATTGTATAGCGAGTTACGTGAATGCCAATTTGACATATAAATGACAACAAATGGATCCATTATTTTCTTACTAGAATGAGATAATGCATGTATATACTTTTGCATAGAATAATTCCCGACGCGAGCACGCTGATCGATATTTATTGCACCGCAACAATAATTATTCATAGCTCGATGTTATAAAAGATGATCATTTAAAATTCATTGAGAATATAAACCATAACGCATTCAAGGTTTTAGCATAATAATCCACTTGTGAAAGTAAATTTTCAAGACAATAGAATGTGACGTATTTCTGCTTAAGAATATGGCATATCATTCTAATATCCACATTGTGCTTTTACATCTATAGTATCTAATCACGTCCACGTATATTTTAATTCAACTCAAGAAATCATTAGATCTGAATTAGAAATAAATTTATAGTTCCAATTTTTCAATTGCAATAAGCTAACTTACCATAATAAACAGCAAATATGACCAAAATTAGGCCTAGACGGAGTCAGCTTCAGAACATCTGTGCGAAATGTCTGATTATACTGATTATTGCAACATTCGTAATATTTCTCACATTTACTGGAGGCAGACGCACCTCAACCTTGATCAACATCGCAAGATTTAAGATTAGCAACACATTCTCCACGATTCCAGTTCCAAACTGGAGAAGTGTGGAACCAGGGAAGCAAGTGTTCCATGAAAGTAGAAACAAAACTGAAAAACAGTTTTGGGCTTCCCTCAAGCCGACAACATCTTGTAAAAAGGAACTGATCAGACGTATTGGGCGACCTGGACTAATGCAGGATGGGGGCAAGTGGGTATGTGGTTTGGAAGAAATTGGAAAGTTGTCTCACACCGATCCTTGTACAGTTTTCTCTTTCGGAGTTAATGGAGAGTCGTTATTCGAGGAAGACGTGCTACGGACGACGTACTGTCAAGTGTTTGCGTTTGACCCGAAGGATACAAAAATAGGGGCACCTATTGTTCCTACGAATCCACGTGTAAAATTCACTCAGCTAGGACTCGGAGGGGAGGACAGGAACAATACAAAAACCTTGAAAACGCTAATGGCTGAAAATGGAATAACGTGGATTGAAATACTGAAAGTGGACATTGAATTTGATGAATTTATCGCGCTACCTAATATCTTGGATGACTTTGATGAACTTCCGTTTGGGCAATTATTGATAGAATACCATATAGCTGACTTCAACTCTACGAAGCCCCGAGAAGCTCTAGAGATATTCGAAGCCCTTCACCAGAGAGGCTTGCAGGTGTTTTACTCGGAGTTAAACCCTGGGAACCCAAATTGCTGTTGGGAATTTTCATTCATCAATGTCAAAACGCATTCCGATTTCCTTGATAACATGTTAAAAATTTAATTCTATTTTAAAATGAAATTATTCCCGAAAATATGTACGTCGAAATTTATGATTCCAACGGAAGTGGTGAGCTTGGGAATAGCTCATATTAACAAATAAACGCATTCGTACTTGATGTATACAAGTATTTCTAAATACAAACAAGAAATATGTTTTCAATAATTTATACTAAATTTTTATCCGTAATTAATTACAGAAAACTCATCGGTGCATCCAATACCAAACTTGTAAGTCAGGTTAGGTGGCGATCCGTACTACTTTCGGCAGTACAGTACTACTTTTCAGACCCTGTACTACACAAGTAGTACATGTA